>JAUZST010007138.1:0-39714 GCA_034779995.1 Parotocinclus haroldoi | reverse complement strand
TGTGTGTGTGTGTGTGTGTGTGTGTGTGTGTGTGTGTGTGTGTGTGTGTGTGTGTGTGTGTGTGTGTGTGTGAGCAAGTGCCTTGCATGTTCTTTTTCACCTTCCCCATCCCCCATTTTGTATCAGATAGTCTGATTAAAATGTGTTTAGCGTATATAGTTTTTTTTATAGGGATTGACTTCACTTAATCCATTTTGGGTACAGAATCTCTTTCAGTGTCTTAACATGTGATGTTATGCAGGAACTCCAGTGAACCGAATCCCAATCATGGCCAAGCAGGTGCTGGATCTCTACATGCTCTACAAGCTGGTGACTGACAAGGGAGGGCTGGTGGAGGTCATCAACAAGAAAATCTGGAGAGAAATCACCAAGGGCCTAAATCTTCCAACCTCCATCACCAGTGCAGCCTTCACACTCCGTACCCAGTAAGAAGACACTATATAACAATATAAAATATTCCAGTGCTGGAATGCTGTGACAGTTTTAGATTGTGAATAATTAAAATGTTGCCTCAATCTGTCGTAGTTTACAAAGCCCCTGAAGTACCAAGGTGGAAAAAAGGTTAAAAGGTTTTTAGAAACTTAAATTGTTTCTTTAATTTACTAATCCATTTCTCCAGTTGAATAATCTATTCCACGAATTTAATATTCCGTTTTTTAAATTTAATATTCCATTCCCTCAATTTAGTAAATTATTCAATTTAAAAAATAAGCATGAAAAATTTATGTAATACGATAATGGTAATAATTCATTTGGTAATTCGTTTATTTATTCACCATCTTATCTGCTTAATCCTGAGCAGGATCATGTGAGAGCCCGATGCCTAGCCGATTGCTTAGGTCACAAAGCAGTAACGATTCTAGTCAGGGAACCAATCCACTGCAGGGCACTAATAACAATCAATAAAGACATTAAATATGTGAAATATAAAGACATGAAATAAGCAAAAATAAAGGGAAAAAGAAGCTTGAATATCCTGCATAATGATCAAGTTTTGAAAAATGTGAAATGATATTTTTGCCAGACTGTGCACATTTAATATATAATGGTCAGACAGTATTGTACATAATGCTGAATGCTTTTATTGTCGGTTTCTACTCACACTCCCTTTCTTATTCTTGTTCATCAAATTCTGCGCCCGTTGAGTGCCTATTGACTTTATTGACGGGATGGATATATTGATTTGATTTGGGTCAAAGTTCATCTTGAATGGTGAGTAGGAGACATCAGAGTAAGGGTATGTTTCTAACACAACCTGAGGAACTGCATCTATCTATTGTTTTACTACATGGCTTAGTCCTTTAGTTACAGAATATTCCATTCAACTTGTATCCCTCTGAATCCAGGGATGGTGGAGTCAGTTTTATGACCCAAAACAATTGGTGTGATGCTTGGAATTGTGCAGTTCTGGGAAACCGGAATATTGCTTTTGTCTACCTGGCTTTCTATATCCCACCTCATGCACACATGGATATTAAATGACCTGGTCTCCAACACTCACTATGCAGTTACCAAAAAAAATATCTGTAGACTGTACATATTGCAGCTAGAGACTACATAAATAAGTCAATAATAACAAATTATAAATAATGAAATAATAAATCAAACTTTACTCGAGGATGATCTCCAGCTATGATTTACTCCACTGATGACACCAGCTCCCACATATATACCATCTTGGCAGGAGAAGGGGGGACTATGTATTGTATGACTACTGTTGTTCAGTTTTTTATAGCTTGTCCCCCCTCAGGCAGCATGACAAACCAGAGTGGGACATGTGCTCCTTAGCTGGATGGATGCTGTACTTTTCTTAGCTGGATGGTCACAGGTGGCCGAAGTACAGGACTTCACTGCTTCACTCTGTTTCCTATACATGTATGCCTGCATAGCCGGACCATATCTCCAACACCATATTAAGTTCAACACTGCGATGATAGTCCCGATTACCAGTTACCACAAGTGCCCACATGGATAGGGTGGAAAGGCATTCAGTGATGCGAGTCAGTATCTAAACATCAACAAGCCTGAACTGGTTATCGATGTGTAGAAGGGACATTCTGGAACCATACACGGTGCTAAAGCTCATGGAATCTCCGGTGAAAAGAGTGAACAGCTTCAAGCACCTCAACTTATACATCAGCAAGGGCTTGGCATGGTCACAACACACTACTACTACTACTATCCAGCTATCATGACGAATTTTTCAGCTGTCCATTCATCCTGCTGCACCACCACAATAGCATTTGCACATTCACAGAGGACTTAGATTATGCAGTTTACACGTTGGCATGTGATTTTTATAAATATATATGGACTGTTGCGCATTGCGTGTTACTGTGCACATGCACTTTTGTTGTATTGTGTGTACATATTGTTTAAGTAGTACCTAAACTGTTCTGGAGGAATGTCATTTCGTTTCACTGTGTACTGTTCTCCACCGTATATGGTTAAATGACAATAAAAAGCACTTGACTTGAGACATTGAAAAAAATACAGTCAGCTCCCGAATTATACACATTAAAAATATAACACATTAAAAATGCTCTATAATTAATTGCTTTAATACCATATTAAAATGAGAGAAACATAGCATTTAATTGAAGCCAGTTAAATCATAAAATAAAGATTTTAAAATAAAAGAATTACAAATAGTTCCCTCTTGTGGAGGTCTCTCCAGCGAGCCGAATGTGAATTATTAAACATGTTTCTAAGCGATTCAGGGATTGAGAGGGTTGCTTCTTGAATAAGTGAGTTAGTGAATGAATGGGTAATTTTAGTCAGGTTTGAGAAAAAGCATTACAACTCCAAATCAGAAAGAGTTGGGACAGTATGGAAAATGCAAATAAAAAAACAGCTTTGCTACCAGGAAAGAAACAGTAAGTCAACATAAACACATTTTCAAAATTATCCCATCTTTTTCTGATTTGGGACTGTAGAACTAGATTAAAATTGGAATGGTTCTAGAATGCTTCTCTAATCTTGACATATGAGTAAATATTCAATTCATTCTTGCACTGTACATTGCTTAATTAATAAATCTAATGAAGACATGTTAAATAATCTGTTCCGGTAAGGATACAGATAATTCCTATTTGTGTTTATCACCCAGGTATATGAAGTATCTTTACCCGTACGAGTGTGCTCGAAAAGGCCTGAGTTCTCCCAACGAGCTTCAGGCTGCCATTGACAGCAACCGACGTGAGGGCCGTCGACCCAGTTACAGCAGCAGCTTGTTCCGTTTTAGTCCCTCCCCAAGTTCTGCCCCCCACATCCTGTCCCCTCCCAAGATGCACCTGGCTGCTTTGGGTGCAGGCGTTGGAGCGGCAGCTACACTGAATGGACTGCAAACCTCATCTACACCATCACTGAAGATTGGTCTTGGTAAGCAGAAAGTGCAAGACAAAGAGCAGGCTATGAATTTTTTTTTTTTTTTTTTTTTTTTTTTTACCTTTTGGTGTGAACTAATATATTATGAGGTTTATGTAAATGAATTTATTGGACTGCAAGTAGTAATGGAAGCAGTAATGGAATACTATGCAAAAGATAATATTAAGTAGTTGTCGTGTGTCCATATATCCATAGGTTTG
Source organism: Parotocinclus haroldoi (assembly GCA_034779995.1). NCBI lineage: Eukaryota > Metazoa > Chordata > Actinopteri > Siluriformes > Loricariidae > Parotocinclus > Parotocinclus haroldoi. The sequence goes on along the minus strand of JAUZST010007138.1, from coordinate 36,127 downwards.
TGATTGATTACTTGTTTAATGCAATAAAAATCATTTATTTAATAGTGATTGAATTTTTGAATCGTCTTATAGCAGTAGTCTTAAAGTTTTCCTCTCTTTGTCTCTGTCTCTTTCTCTTTCTATTTATTGCTCTATTTCTATTTGTTCAGAAGAGGCCCCATCCCTGCTGGCAGCACGTGCCCCTGCTTTGGCTATGGCTCTTGGACCACAGCAGATGGCAGGACTGGCACGGGCCGCCACACTGGAGCAGCTAAGGGAGAAACTGGAAACGGGCACTGGATTTGGACTTATAGAGGGACCAGAAAAGAAGGTGGCCCGTCTGGCAGAGGAACAGCAAAGGCTCATGCAGCAGACAATCCAACAGAACCTGCTGGCCATGGCATCCCAAATGCCCATGAATCTGCGCCTGGGTCTGACACAGAAAGGTCAGTAACATTTTGATATTGCTCTCACTCATGGAACACGAATATGTGCAGATGATGGGACTGTGCAGTCTGTTACCACTGGCTAAAATGATGGAAACACCACGCTTATGAGAATAGAATATTCATCCATCTGTTTTACTTTGTAGCAAATAAAGAACAGTAAAAAAGAGCACAGATTTGACACTAAACAATTTACATTTATTAGCTGAACATTCAGGCTATATGTTGATAATATTAAATATGACTAATTTAATTAGTGGCATATTTTCCCCAGATTAAGCATAGGCAAAAATATTAAATCACTTAGGATTGAGGAAAATGTATGGAATCATCAACAAAAACAATTTAAATCAATATGTTGTGGCTCCTCCTCCTAGTGTAACATGGACTTCAGTAATGAATAATAATATCAAGAATATTAATTCAATAAGGTTGCAACTTTATTGGATAGAGATGAATGGATAAGGTTTGCCAATCCTTGTAATCCACCAGTTTTGAAAACTTACACTAAGCGTTTAGTCACATTGAATCACACTGTTTTCTGGCCGTGCCTTTGAGTTAATACGGTTTCCTAAAGAAAAGTGTCCAGAATGACTTTTAAGGCAATTTCAACTTGTCATTCACCCAAGATAAAACTCTTTTTATCACAAATGATTGGGGGAAATTTGATAGTTTCCATTAGTTAGTCATTTTAATATGATTTCATTAGAACAGCATCAGACAAAAGTTCCAGCACACTCCAGTCTAATTTTTTTGGGTTTAGATGTATTTTTTAATTGTAAGTCACATTTTATTTAGCCATAACAGATCAGATCTGATGTTTTCAAATCGTACTTGTTCTCATTGTATGTTTTTCTTTAATAAGCTTCATATTTTGTTTCTATTTACACCTCTTATGTGATCCGTGTTCCCACAGTTAAAGGTCTGTAAACACTCACTTTCAACTACGGCATAATTAGAATTTATAGACTTGTCCCAGTATTTCTAAATACCAATTACAAAGTGATTAAATTTTCTCCTCTAGTTGATCTGAAAAAGAAAATGTAATCAAAAATAACAAAATCTTTGTTAAAATAATTTGTTTTATGGCTACACAATGCCAAAATGATTAGTTATTACACAAAAATTGTTGTTTAATTACTTGGTGAACACTCTCCAGGTCGGATGACGCATAATTGTGCCGGGGTTGTAGGTAAATGAAAACGGAGCAGAAGCCTGCCACTTGGGGGCAGCAAAACTATAATGTATAAGTATCTAGATTAAAGCGGCTGGCCCTTAATAAACTGCAGAAACGCCCTTTAGCGTGATGATGGATAGTTCCAATTTGTTAACAATAATTAATTTCTTAATGTAAAATACGCTTAACACCCAGTCCAAAGCACCAACGGATTAGTATTGGATGGTATTACCACCTGCATATCACTTTTCAACATTATACATACAGCGATTTGCCAAAATCTCATACTAAACACAGCTGTCTTCTGTTATTGTTTACATATGTAACCAAGCCTCCCCAACAATTTAGCCTTTTAAACATACACTTAGGGTGCAAAATAGCTTTGGATTTTGTCTTAGAAAATGCACTTGCCATCAAAACATCTCAATGACACTGATGACCTTCATATAAAATGTCATTAAAACCTTTTTCCGGTTGCTCCAATTTAGCCCAGGTGTCTGCTTCAGTTTAAGCCTGCAATGATAAATGTGCTATATGTAAATATTAAATACTGTTATAATGCAATAGTGCCATTTGCTTGAAAATTAGCTTAAACTTGGTTCTATAGGCAGAGGTTATTAAGATGAAAATAAACAGCCCTATATTTACATTTCTACCTTTTAATGGTATTTCCTTAATAAAGCCTGGTTGTATAACCTGTCAGAAATTCAAATAAAATTCAAATAAATAACAAGTACCAGTGCAGTGGTCCAGTACCCAGATCATCTTCTTCTACAGCCAAACAGCATCCATTTCTTAGCATCCTGTTGGATGCTAAATTGAATAAACAAACAGAATTTCACTTTGTTTGCTCATATGCTTCTCAACATAAGAACCTTGTTTTTGGATTTCTGTCTCTACAGAAAATAAGCACGACCTAGCTATGAGCATTTCTTCCACCGGAGCTGCCAGCATCAGTGTATCTGTGGAAGTCAATGGTGTTCAGTACTCAGGTACATGTTTCACATGGACGCACACACACCATAGCACACTACACCAGTTTCACACATGTAAAACACACTACATACTATTCTAATCTAATCCCTGACCCTTTGAACTAGGGGTGTGACAAATTATCGAATTGCATGATGACTTAGCCTATATTACCATGCAATACAATGCTTTGCAACCATTTAAATCTGGATGATGTATACAAAGAATGAAAAGAAATAAGAATTCAGTTTATTATCAAATGAATCAAAATACTGAATCATCCTAAGCAAATTGTGGACCATGACAGTTAAAAGGAGGTATTTATTTCATTAGATATAAATTAAATAAAACCTTCGATCAGATCAGATTAAAATGTATGACCGTCCTTGTTATCTACTAATAGGTCATCCAGAGCTGTAATAATCCTGCCAGCACGACAGATAAACCAGTGTCACTGACAGAGGAGGATATTTATAAATGCAGAAACTTCTTTAAAAAACAAAGAACATATTTTCTGGAGATTTACCGATTATGGTAAAGCATATTTCGGTCACCAAGTCACCAAATCTAGTTTTAGACACCACCTTTATGCCGGGTTGGAAAGGTTGTGGTCTTGCCTTTCTTCCTACTGCAAACAATTATCTGCATGGAATTTGCTAGATACTACCCTAACTTTGGCTAGCACTTGTTTCTGTGTGCAAAAAAATAAAAATAAAAATAAAAAATTTGTTGAAAAATAACAAAATAGATCATATTGATCATGACCTGTGCAATGACTGAGCAACTTGAACAGAACAATTGTCTACTGCTAAAGATACATTTTGGACCTAACACAATACTGCAGCAAAATCATTCAAGATTCACAACAGTTGTAACTGAAACGTTACAAATTCAAAAGCTAGAACAAATAGCATTAAAACTTAGATTTGTAATGAAATGGCCCTGATTTGGACAGTTCAAAATGACTAATCATCACCCATAATCAGGAGGTACGAAACACCAAGCTGCTATATTTTGCTTAAGAGATGTTTACGTGAACTATTTGTCCTCCACATATTATAGTATTTTGCTGATGTTTTTGAATGTTTAACTGTAGTAATGCACCTGTTTGAAGGTTAACAAACTATAGCTTTAAACAGACATTTTGAATTTTTTTAAGTGCCTTTCCACTAGCAGTTTATGAATTCAGTGGATTAACCAAAATAGTCAATTTAGTTTTAAAAAATTGTGTAAAATACTGTGTCCTAAACAGATATGTCCCAAAAGGAGCACTATGCTCCAAAATTTCACACTTTGGTAGATCGAATTGAGGTTCACTTTTATAACCTTGATAATAACATTTTGAAAAATAAAATCAATTTGAGCTTATATCAACTTATACACTCCTACTTCTGGGTCTTGTCTAATATATCTTCTTTATATTTTAGGAACTCTATTTGCTCAGAAATCTGCACCTGCGACTGTGTCTTCTGCAGCAAATGTTTCCTCTACAACCTCCAATGCAGTTTTCACCTTTCCTGGCCACAGCCCATCTTCCTCTGCCTCATCCTCTTCTAAGGGCCCAAACCCAGCTGACCCCTCCACCAGTGGCTCACCATAGCCTGGAGAACCACATCATTCCAGTCTCAGCATGACAACAACACACCTCGAATGGTTGTCTAGTGCAGCCAGTACCTCATTTTCCTACTTTCGGCCTTGGCTACGTGCTCATGCTCAGGCATATTTAACACACACACACACACACACACGCACACACACATAAACACTCTGCTCAGGAAAACGCTAAATACAATCAGGACATTCAGGTTCAAAATCAACTGACAGGTGTTCATAACATAACTTGAAGGATTTTATTTAGGAAAAAAAGTTTTGTTTTCTTTGGTCACCTTGCTATATTGAATTTCTTAAATAATATTATTTTCTGTTTTTCTCATACTTCATATCACAGTCCTCAGTTGTTTATTATAAGAATAATACATTTACCTCTGGTCCTACAGTAAATGTTTGACCTAAATGTTTTTTTTTTTTTTTTCAATCAGTCGGAAAAAGATGAGATGTTCTTGACTGGGCAGACCTCACTCTGTTGCCATGCAATCACTTTCTTTAACGCCTAACATCAGGTCGCCATGTGTATTTGGACAGAAGAGACACAAAGAAGTTACAGATGCAGAATAAGCCAAAGTTTGATCTTGAATTCTATGCTGCTGGACTAATGTTTCCAAAGTTTATGGCTTGTGTAACCTCATTGCCCTGTCCATTCACACTGCTAAACACCATTTTGAGTTGGAATGCTGCAGAACAGCTTAAATGGCACCTGGAAATACTTCAGACAGATGTATCCTCCTTTCTGACCAAAAATACAGAGGGAATATATGAAGAATATTTGGTGCTCTTAAGGAGTGCAGTATTTCTGGCCTGCATACTCTGTTATAACAGCGTTTCCCCTGTCTGCATCGTGAAGTTGTTTTTATTGTCTTTTTATTTTTTATGCTAATCTATTGGATGTTACACGACCTACCTCACTCTTAATTCAGTTGTGTATGGTTTGGATTTTTAGTTTAGTTTCGTTTTGATTTATAGGCACGGAACTACGTTTGGTAGTGCGGTACCCACCCTAAACCGAACATAGTTCCGACCTTCACTGTGTGAATTGAGACATTACTGTATGCTGTAGGACAATCAAGCGAAGTAATTCACATCCCCACAGCACACAGCTCATTGGTGAATTTTTTTTGGGGGGATCAATAGCTGCCCATGGAAAAAGCCATTGGTCTGTTGGGTTACGGAGTCGAGCATCAAATCACCCAGAACATTTGGGGTTCTCTCACAAGACGCTGTAATATATTGGAATTTTGTTTGCATAGTGTGTGGATCCCTGAAGCCTCTGCTTGTCTTTACTTTATGGGAAACTCAGGGACACATTTTAGGCTGTTAGAGCATTTTTAGTCTTAGTTTATTGTACCAAATCAAGGAGGGGACCCAGGGAATCCCTTTTCAGAGATCTCATTGGTAAAATTTGCCTCTCATAGTGGGAAGGCAGCTATCTCAGGAAGAACCGTAATATCTTTGTGTACTCCTATGGTTATTACAAGACAAAATATTACCAATGGATGAATGCTACTCGTTTTGAATTAATACCTCATGCTCTGTGATTGAGAACTACACTACGTATTTCATGCTGCCATGCTAATGGTTGAAAAGTAGACTTCTAGGATGTCAGCAACATTCTTGGTTCCTGACTAAAGCATTCAAAACGCGCACACACACAGTTGTTCTCTTGTTCTTTCTCTGTTTTCTATCTGATCTTATGCCACCAATCATGGGTCATCGTGTAATGACTTCTAAAAGTTCTTCATATGTACAATCAGGCAGTTCAAAACAGATTTGGACTGTGCTCTTGAATGCATGCACATCTGAATACCAAATGCAGCTTGACCATGAGGAACTGAATACAGTAGGTTCAATATGTGAGTTTTCATGTTCCTCTTTTAGCTTACTGTAAAAGATAAAATATTTTATACTAAACCTCTATGCCACTGTAGGGCCAGACAACGGTAGAGTTATGTGTTTGATTCTGATAAAAGTTGATGGATGAAGGATGTAATAAGTAGCTGGATAGCTCAGTAAGGAACAAGAAACCATAGCACTGCACTGTCTCGCCAGGAAGTAAGTTTAAAAAAAAAAGAATCATTGTTGGACTTAGAATGACTTTGTTATTATTGGGTGGTATGGTAGAAGGGTTGTGAACCTAATGGCAGAAGGGTTGAGAGTATCAAAGTTTGGGTATACAGTCTCATGTGAGCTTTTTATATTTGCTGAATGATGAGCAATAACCATCATCCTGGCCGTTTGGACTGTGCATGTGTTATGTACACAAACACAATACCACTTTTATCCTTTTGATGAAGTTGGTTCAGAGGATAGCACCCAGTCAGAGCCTCTGACACTGTACTAGTGCTAGTGCCATTGACAAATCGAAAGTTGCTCTGTGCTTTTATGACACAAAGAGCTAGCATTCAGCTTACATCAGTGATTCAGGTCAGCAAATGCCAGGACCCATGTTCAAATCTTGTACTGGGAACTGGACAGACAAAAGGAAGTAGTATACTACCGTAAACTATTAGCTAAGGCAGTATCATACCACCATGAAAGACAACTGAAATTAATTTGACCAATGCAAAGGACCTACGCTTTCTTAAACTTAATTATTGTAAAAAATGTGGTAGGTTAATCAAAACTAAATACTTTTAAGGAAGAACTAGGTTATTTGCTTGCTCTAAATTCACCCAATGTGAATTTGCATGCTATACTAGTATAGTAACCGTGCCTGTCATGAATAGCCATTGGCACTAATGTTAAATAAACAACAACAAACAAAGCTTTAAGTAGCCTAGATACATGTGTGGCTAGAGCAGAATATAAAATACTCTGACCACATTTTCTGTTTTACAACAGCCAGGTCACATGAAACCAGCCCTGACACACTTGTGGATTGCTGTGAAAAATGACAGGCCCTGTGGGCCTGGGTTCATGTCTCAGTAAGCACTAGTTAGCTGGTGATTTCACCAAACCCTGCAATAGGCCACATTGTACCTGCACTCCCCTGCGATCCTGACCGGCACATAGTTGTAAAATGGGACAGTTGGTTGCTGGAACCAGCGCCAGCATTCTAACAATGGTAGAGTACGAAACATTGACTACAGTAATCAATCAGTCACTGGTGTTGGTCAATCAATCTACACTGTGAACTTGTAGTCTGCATACTTATCTTTACAAACAAAATGTAAGTACTCAAAATTGAACAGCACGTCCTCTCCCTTTTTCTGTAAAGTACAATTTGCGAAACGTCTCTTGACGTTCTCTAGGAAATGTTTGATTGCTTTATCTTAGCTTATCTGAAGCTAATTTAAATGCTTGTAACCGATGTTTGATTTCAGTTGTTTGTTCATCTTACTTTCCGACTGTCCGGTTTGAGCAGAGAGATTCATGATGGCATGTATTCTTGAGTGAGGAAGATCTGTAATTGATGCTGCTGCTCTCAGAGGATTTTGTAAATGCCTTAATTTCTGGAGAGACCAGAACACACATCAGGAGTTTTCCACAATGCAGAATGTCAATGATTTGGCCACAGTTTTATTAAACGGAGAGGTTTTTCTTTTCATTTCAACTGCAGAAATTACAATCAGCTATATACACCATTTAAGGCATATTTTTTAATGAGAATGGGAAGTTATTGAGCCCATGATGTAAGCATAGGTTGTACATTTTTGAGTTAGTAGATTTTGAGACCTGCTTTTCTGTGTGAGATTGTGTGTTTCTCCATTTGCACATTAATTGAGCAGGTAACCATGAAAGTAATGGATACATGTTTCGCTTTACCTTAGCAAAGCGTCTGTGAAATATCATTAGGTGTTCTGCTTTTAGATGGTGCTTAACATTATGATTCAGTTTACATATGGGGTGTGAGTTGCCTGCATGAGAGAGAATGAATGGGTGAGAGAGTGGGTAAAGGAGTGAGAGAATACTGTTTTTAACCCTCCCTTGTCGTCATTTCCTACCTGTTGGTTTTTATTCCCCAAACACAGGGCTATGTGTGATAGCGCAAATAATTATTCTTAAAGTAATTCAAAATAAGCAGATTTTTTTTTCTTTTCTATGTATCATTGTGACAAATTTGAAATTGAATCGAAAAACCTCAAACCCTGAAATGTTTAATTAATTAATCACCAGTCAGTGGTTTACTTGATACTTCTAAGCCCACCATTATTGCAGATTGGCATAGCAGCAATTCACTAACCCACCACCATGGAGACCCAGGTTTAAGTCCTGGTTATTCCTAACAGCTGGGCTATGCGATGTATATTTACATTTAGGGCATTTAGCAGATGCCATTATCCAGAGCGACTTACAACCGATACGATCCTACAAGTCAAGCAAGGGTTAAGGGCCTTGCTTACTTGCTTACCCAACTGTGGCAGCTTGGCATTTGAACCCAGGACCATCAGGTCCAGAGTCCAGTACCTTATCCACTAGGCCACCACAGTCCCTGACAGACATGAATACCAATGTCTGGGGATGAGGATGGGGAATCCCAGGAGGATCATTCCCAAGTGTTGCAACAGGGAATATGAATTGAGCCCCAGTAACCCCCAAGAACTCTTAAGTTTTAAGCAGGGGCAAACTCCTACAGTTAAAAACTAAACCAGATGAAATGCAAAGCCCTGACATGTGCACAAGATGTGTCAACCACTAAGAACATTTGCTTCACAGAAACATTACTTTGGGCTTTCCTGTTGAGAAAGCTGCTCTGAAACACTTCCATTACATTGTACAACAGTCAATGTGCACAGTCCTCAGATGTTGACAAGGGTGTGTTGGTAACGGTAGTGTGTGAGAATGAGCTCTTATGCATGCATGCTGCTTACATTTGTAATAAATGTGAAAAGTCTCTGATCCTCGCTCTGGAGGCGGGAAGAAATCACCACCTTTACCTCAATCCACCTCTTTGTGTATTATTCATGAAAATTGTTGTTTTCATGCTTAAAGTTGTACAACACTCTGTTTAAAAACCGAACAATGGTCTTTGTGCATATTTTTGTACTGTTATTATATACTGATGATGTTTTGAAATAATAACAGATCTATAACTGATAGTTTTTCCTCTTTAATGAAAAGCAGATTTAGGACGAGACCCATGTGAATGCTTGTTGAACTGGTGTGAGCTTGATTGTATTTAAAAGTGGAGCACTATTTCTTAGTGATTTTAACACATTCAGGTTTGTTCACATCAGTAATGTTAAATCTGTGCTTCTCAGGGCTTTCACAGCTACGATTATGATAAAGTTTTTCATTATATCTTCATCTGGTGCCTGATGCCTTTTTTGTCTCTGCATATTATACGGGTATTCTGCTTTTCTTTTCTAATGTGAAATTGATCAAATACCAGGTTAAATTAGTATTTCGAAATATAATGCTTTAATAGCTTTAAAACTATTTTTCACACAAAATGACCTGGTTTTCTAAATAGAAGAAGTCCAGTGGCACAAGCAAACATAACATGTTTCCTAAATGAAGAAATGTTCTGAAGCTTGGTGACATCTGGTCTCTGCAAATGTTTGGACACCGTTACATATTGTCCTCCTGCTTTTTGTATGCCCTAGAAGAATGGGCTAACTTATTGATTCGTGTATGTTATATTTAAGATGTTCCATGCAGAAGTTGTGGTAACTTTATTTAGCAAATCAGCCAAATAACTAAATTGACATGGTGTGACCAAACTTTAATAATTTAATACCTTAACTTTAATAATAACCACTAGAAGCTTTAACCAGTTCAGTGTGTCAAATTACATTTCCCCAAACATATAAACATTTGTATGTCTTAGAATAGAAGGAGCCAAATGCAGATCAAAACGGTCTACTTATTTTAGTGAATGATTGTGCACATACACTGTTATGAAAGAGGACTTTGTAGAGCAACACAAGCGAACTAAAACATCTGAAAAATAACAACGAAACTAACTAAAACAACATACATAATAAGTACAGTAAAAATAACTAGGTGCATAATTAGTTCTTACTTAAATCTTCAATAAACACAAACGTACTGTGGTTCCCTGAAAGCTTATTGGTGCTAGGTACGCCCCCAACTCACAACAAGATCATCACCTTTTTACCACAAAGCTCCCCTACTAAGAACCAAACATCACATAGGCCCAGTGAAGATACAAACATGCACAGTTCAATGGGGCATTAAACATTGCACAGTTTGTGTACCCATCTGTTTCCAAAAATTTCAGTCCTGTGGGGTACAGCCAATAAAGTGCAAGATGCTTGATATTTGCTTAATGACTTTGTAGTGTCTGTTTTGCTGAGTTGAGGGCATAGCTATCTTCAGCTCAACAACCACACAGCAGCACCATGTCTGTGTTTTGGTGTTTTGGGACTGTGGTGGTCTAGCGGTTAAGTTACAGGACTCTGGACCGGAAGGTCAAGGGTTCAAATCCCAACTCTGCCAAGCTGCCACAGTTTGGTCCTTGAGCAAGGCTAAGTCGCTCTGGATAAGGGCGTCTGCTAAATAATGTCAATGGTGTAGAACTATGCACAAATCTCGCTCAACACTTGGGCCTTGGAGTCAGGCCCCTTATCACTGTTAAATTGCTCAGGAAACCTGAACCAGCAGAATAATTCTTTCAGCACAAAATTAGCTGTGGTGGTGGTCCTATGTTCAGGAACTGCCTAACTGCCATTCCTTGTCACCACACACAATTGTCTATTACATTTAAAAATATTGTACTGCATACACTGTCCGCGTTTTTACTCATCTAGCATGTTTGTTCAGCTTGGCAGAGTACTGCAACAGAACAGTGCGTCTCCAATAGTCCAAGGGAGGCTAACTGCTTAGTTGCCAAAGGTACATGTATGGTCAAAATACCTGTGCATCTGTTGTGATATTGTGCTCAGTGAGCTTATGTACTGCTGGATTTGCTCATTGAAGGTATCATTTGAGGCAATCTCGAGTCTTCACATTACTACAATCTTCTGACTACCATATTATGACTAACATGTAAGATGTTAAGCAATTAAAACCCTTGTCTCAGCCCTTGAGAAAGGTGACTGGTTGTATCATACCTATGACTAAAGTGCATCCAGGTGTAAAGGTGTGTAGATGCCCGCAAATTATTTGCCTGTTTCCATCACGCTTTCAGAGAAATTATTTCCAGTTTTTCCTCAATTGAGGAAACTCCTACATGTGCGTGTACAGTTGTTGCCAAATCATTCCACTCTACTGCACTCTCAAAACTTTCTGAAATTCATGTTGCTGAATTTGCAAACATTTAAGGTTTGGCATGACTATAGAATTTGTTTTGTTGCAACTCAAAATTTTCCCATCCTTAGTGTGAACCTCTCTTTTAAAGAAGACAGTTACATTTTCTTTAAATTACCTAGCAGTAATTATTAGTAAAAACACTCCAAAAGTGATTTTAATGTGCTTGTGTCTTGGCAGTAAATGCAATTAGATTTTTTTCATATGTCATTTAATAATGCCCAAGAAGATCAGGTCGCTTTTTGAATCCTCTGGTGTTCATCTTGTTTATGGAATTTTTTCTTGCCTCCCTCAGACTGTGGGATGTGATTGTGGGTAAATTCTTGTAATGATGCTTTGAGACTATGTACTGTTGATTAAAAAAGGTTACTCCTTGGTTCACCAAAGGAAACAAACTTTCTCAAGAAACATCATTATATTATTGATTAGCAAACTGAACAGCATACCATACACCAAACTGTAAACGATCAGATGATTTCATACAACGTTGTTTACAAATGTTATGAGAAAAGAGAACAAACTGGAACTAATACGACCGAAAATAAAACAACCGCTGCACAACAGAATAAATACTGTACTTCAGTCTTCAAATGGCACACAACAAATTTTAGTCAAAATGTCTTCAACTGATGATATGACATAGGGCTTTTAAGTTTGCATAAGCAAAAGTTACTTACTACAGACTTACAATTGTGAAATAAAAGATTGCAATGGCCAAAGGAACAGATAAGAAAAGACAGGAGGTTGTGTTTGAGGTTGTAAGGCTGTGTGTGGGATCAACTTAAATGTGAGGTCAAGGAAAAAGCCCCATGAGGCATTCACACATCAGGGTGGGTGACAAAAAAAATGTGATTGAAATTTTCCCATAGTATGCTACACGGTAAACTTACTAGTCAATCCACCAGATTACTAGAAACAACGATACATTTATTTACCAAATAAGTTACATTGTGTACTCTCATGAAATGAGATGAATGAAATAAAGCATTTTAATTACTCTTTTACATTCGCATTTATTTATTTGGCAAATACCCTTTCCAAAATCTGCTTCAGGCAGCATACAGTATGACAGCTTTACTCTCAGCATCAAAGCAAAAAATAAAACATCCAAATATCCGATAATACCAATCAAATACTAGTACTGTCTTATATTCTGTCTACTGTACTGTCTATCTTCTCTTTAATTTATTATAGTTTATATTTTATTTATTACATTTTCTTATCATTTTATATTATCTTTTGGGTATTCTAACTATTACTATAAACATATTAATTGGGTAACTTAGTTTAATTCTTACTTAAAATATCTAAGCTGCCTAAGGAGGTTGGGTCTCTTTTTAGGGATTAATTTAGGGATTTTTTTTCTTGCCACTGATCCCTTGGGCTTGCTTTATCTACTACTGACAGTGTTAAATAAATATATTTATACAGTAAAGTATCTCACTGTACTTGTACATATTATATATTTATATTAGATCTAAGGAACAATGCATTAAGAGCTCTAAATGTGATTACTGATATAACGCGATTGCTCATGGGGCATTTTGTTTCCAGTGCACATTGAACAAAGCTATATTATATGACCCGAGACAAAAATTGCACAGTAGAATCTCATCTAACGTTATGGTCAAAGTAAGCACGTGGCTGTTGAAATATCTGAGGATGTACCAGTGCTCCTGGCCAGATCAGGTACTCAAACCCAAGCTATGGAAGGACAATGAACAGCTGATTGGGTGAACGTAAGTGAGCAGATTGCTTAATATAAAACTGTGACTATTTATTAATTATGATCTTCTTCATCCAGAAAGTGCTACCAGATCACAGAGATCATGAGGAGAAGACACGTTAAGGTCACCAGTGCTGCTTTGGTCTGTGAGCCATCATTCATCCTCAATTCCTGATGCTTGATTGTCCGTTCCTGTCCATTCTCATTAGCTATGCACTCATAAACTCCCTCATCCTGCTCACTCATGTGATCTATTAGCAAAAGACAGTACTGACCATTAACGAAGCACTCACTGCTATTTTTATTGTGGCGCCAAGAGTATGAGGCATGCTGGGATGTCACGGGACATTGAAGGTAGTATTTGGAGCCTTGAGTGATAAAGGATGAAGATATTCTGGTAAGCCTTGACTTGGCCATCTTGGGTTCAGGAGAATCTGTAAGGATATAGTTGGGAATTGGTACATAGGAAGACTTAGGAAGATAATCTATGGCATGTTTCACATATTCATAGTATGTACACGTTTTTGGCATCTACACATAAGCATGATGACACCTAGCTGTTTGTTAATTTAAGACTTTTAAACTATGCCTTCGTTTATATTCCTGAGTAGTTAAGTGTGATGTCAAGATCCTTGGTCTTATGAGTCTAATAAGGTGGCAACTAGTGATAAGGAAAATTAACTAAGTATCTCTTCTGACCACGTGACTAATTTGTAAAATCACTCTTAAGAACACAAAAATGGCTTCTGGCACAAAGCACACGCACATACAAAATAACTGTCCTATACTGTATATATATTCAATTAAAATGGAATGGAAAATGGAGTCCCCAAGTTTCACAACCTCAAGCTGTGTTCTTAGAAATTGTCTTGTATTATGACTGCACTTTCTTTTTTAATTATAAACACCTGTACAGTTTTCAGGATTAAGAGTTAGAATCAGTAAGGCAGCCAAATGACCTCATACCTTATGATTGACATCAACAGATGTTTTAAAGCCTATGGAGCAAATGTATGTATGTTCTAATGCCCTAATGTATTTTCGGTCTGTAGTTCTGGTTTCAGTTTTAGTCCTTCATATGTTAAAGGTACCAAAGATCATGTCTAATTCAATTCCTCTTTCTGCCGAGGTCCTCGCTCTAACGGTGACTCTGTGGGAGACCAGCTATACCGAAGATGCTCCCTCTCCCATCTCTATATAGACATATTACATAGTTCATCTAAATGTTTTATTATATATGTTAATTATGTTTATTAACCAAATGAGGATTGGTTTACCTTCTGAGTTTGGTTCCTCTCAAGGTTTCTTCCTTTTAATCTCTGGGAGTTTTTCCTTGCCACTGTCACAATTTGGCTTGCTCATTAGGGACAATAGAATCCAATTTGTGACAATTGTTCCTGCATCAACGCAAAGCTGCTTTGTGACAATGTCTATTGTAAAAAGCGCTATACAAATAAAATTGAATTGAACTGAATTTAATTGTATGTTAAAAGGTTATTATAAAGGCAAAGAGCTTAGAGCTTACAAGTAAATAACGGACATATCCATTATTGCTACTACTAATTAATTATGTCCTAGCGGGGGTTCTGTAACATATTTTTCTTTTTATATTTTATGATATGATACTCTTTATGGACACCTAGAATCTAGCAGTGATGTTTAGAATATGTTTACGTTGCACTTTATTAGGGCTTGTCTCAATAAGTTTGTACTAGCTTAAGTGATCTCTGTTATTCCTGTAATTTGTAAAGATAGTGAAAATTTGTGAAAATATTAGATTTAGAATGTGTTCAGATGTAAGTTTTAACTAAGTTTAAGTTAGGTTACCTGCTGATAAATACAATATATCTAAACTCTTTTGTTCACAATAACTACAACGTACAGTGGGTTTGTTGCGACGTATCCCCATTGTAATTCAGATACTACCTGTGATAAATGATATAGCCTTAAAAAAATAATCGTAGCCTTTTATCATCCACCTCTTAGCCCTATTGTAAATTACTAATACCAAAATCAATAACCTCACAAAACACACCTAAGTACCCATATGCCTACCATTTCTGCAAACAGATGGGTCTCCATTTTTCACATTCTGGACTGTGAATCTGGAAAAACAGGGCCCAATCATTGTCAATCATTCCATCATATTACACACAGTACTTTATGTACAGAATTATACGTTTTCAATATAAAAAAGATGAAAAGGCTGTTATTCTTTGCCTTTTCCATACTGTCCCACATTTTCTTATTTTGTGTTGTAGATAAAGAGAACCCAATTAAACAAACGAGAGAAAAATATTATTAGTAGTATTCTTATTATTGAAGTAAATGATTCGATATTGCATAACTTTGAGTTGAAAAAGTATGTAAATCTTTGTTTTATTTATTATGATGTGTCCCAACATTTTCTGATATATGGTTGTAGTTATGAAAATACAATTTAGAATGTAATACAATTTAAAATGTAAAAGTTAGAAAAGGGATTTGGATCAGTTTAAAAACTTAAGTAGATACCTTGTGTACTTCAAATCACACAGTGAAGACACGCTCAATTGTAAATTTTGTGAAATTTGTTTGTACTAACTTAAAACCTCTAGATTGTGGCCTGGCAGAGTGGAATTTGAACCCTCAACCTTCTGGTCCATAGTCCAGTACCTTCACCTCTAGCCTACCCTAGTTGAAGGGTCGCTGTTTAGCTTAATTGTGCTTGATAAAGGGCTCAGCAGGGGTAGGAATTCAGCAGCCAAATCAGTCTTCAACAAATAATATTCATGTTGTTAGAACTAATACCAAACACACCTAGCATAACTAGTTCAGCTTCAGATTGTTATTATACTTTATGCATTCTTTAAGGGAATGTTTAATCATCAGTCAAATTTGATCACTATCAAGACAGATGATAGAATATGGACAGTTAAAATTCCATTGCTTAACTTAATTGTGCATGATCAGATTAGAAATACACTTGTCGAACTATCCCATGTGCAGGTTATGGACAAATATTTAAGGACACACAAAATTAGAATTAAATATTGGTATAAGTACAGTGTTCGCTGACAGCATCCTGAACTTTTTGTTTTTGGAACATGGCTGTGGTAAAACATTGTCCTATTTTACTGTGGGCATTCCATTTGAGTTAATTTGAACTTTATTTTAAGAGGGTGGGCAGAAAATTGTTGAACTGACTTGTTAGAGAGGTGAACATCTAGTACAGAGTAAGATTTAGAGTTGCTGGGGTGTTCAGTTCAAAATGTATTACATTACATAAATTACATACCTGTATGCTTTATAATATGAACCTATCAATGAGTGAGGCAGAAATAACAAAGATAGCTTAGTAGTAGTGGTGTCTGTTGGCTTCCGGCTACACAGTGAATATGCAAAGCATGTGTTAAACTTGATTACAGCTAGGGCTGTCTGGGTGAGCTGTGGTACCCGAGATTAAGGATATGAGCAATAGTGAAAATGTGCTGTGGGTTTGATATTTCTTGTGAAAATGTATGCACTGTAGGTGCGAGGTCTGTGCAAAATGCAATACTAAACTAAAGCTGACACTAGCTGAGCGGTATATTATGTTATTATTATGTTAACAGTAAATGTGGTTGAAATAACAGATTACAGAATAAAAAGTAATTACATAAATCACACTGTGTTCTTTTGTGCCTTACGTGGATTACTGTTTTCACAAAAATCTTTTTTAAGGTAAAGTGTACCTGAGTAAGATTTTCTATTTGCATTTTTTCATTATTATTATTTGTTTATTTTTAAATGTCTGTATACTTGTTTGTGGTTAGTTCATAAATGCTCATTCAGCAGCTCTGTTTCAGGAAAGCATACTGCGTAGCTTGTATGTCACTTTAAATAACTGCATCTACTTCTGTAAACAGAAGTCATGATCAACACTGTGCAGATAGCATTAGCAAGATTATTTAAATGGACTAGTCCTTTACTTGATGGACAAAGCAAAGCAAATAACTTCCAGACTGTTTTACGTCTGCACCAGCCAGCAACTTAAAGCAAAAAAAAACTACAGCATGGCCTATATAACAAATTCTGTCTCTGTCACACTAATTGACTGTTCTAATCATATGTAGCTCTATTACCCTGGCAACTGAAGGCAGTGCTAGACAAGCTAGAGTCAGCACCCTGTAATATATATTAGATTAACCAAATTATGTCAATATTGCAATGATACCACCATGGCAACCTAATGTGATAAGTAAAAGATGATATTTATACATATAACTTTTATTTTTTTATGACAGATGGTGTCTTGCTGTTTTTCCTCCATGACTCCACGAAATACAAGGAGTTTACATTTGCTGGCTGCTTCTGACCTGATTCTAAGTGTTTTGTGGCTACATTTCTTCATTACAACCATAACTGAAATCCATCAAAAATGATTCAAATGATTTGCAAATAATCGTATTCTGTTTTTATTCTTTTACATAGTGTCCCAACTTCATTGGAAGTGGGTTTGTATTAAGAAATGCTGCCCAGAAAATGATTCTCAAGTCTAAATCTATTTTCAACTATGCTATCCTGTATACAAGTCAGTGTGTTAGTTTATATGCAAGGCCAAAATCCGCTAGTCTAGACAAGGCCTAAAACCGACGTCTGCAGTTTTTCAGTTTACTATGGTGCACATATAACACACACCAAAGCTTATGAGTGTAATTTAGTACATACTTCTGTAAACACTTGTTAAAAGCCCAGCCGCAGTATGGGTCTCTGGCCATCACACATGAAACGCAGTTAGTCTCATACATGCTACAGTTGTCCACATTGATCTGAGCCACTTCGCTGCTAGAGCTTGCGAACAGCATTTTCTGCAGGAAGAACAAAAACATACTGTACATAAAATAATCACAGGTGTAATGGAAAGGGGATGTGTAGAGCAACAGAGTCACTGGGGTCTGGCTTTATAAGTAACAGTGTGTGTTAATGTCAAGATGTAGTGCTTTTTCCGTTTACTGTGCACATTATGCTGCATAGTTTCCTTTTAACCCATTTCCCCTTTCCAAAGCTAGCTGCTTACGTACTCCACGCCACTCCACGCCTTTCCTGACCCCTACAGTTACTTTTGAACGTTAATCAGTTTTTTCTGGGATTTTAACCAGCTTTACAATCAAATCAGTCCCTTATTTGTTCAAACAGTTTCATGTAAAAGAACAACTGTTTGTCCAAATTGCAAATCGCAACCACAGATAGGGTAGTAACATAGTGCATTAAAACAAAAAATACTGTAACATTATACTCATTTAATAAATATGACTCTGAAATGGGTTGGATAGGGAACATTCAAATAACAATAACATATTTTAATTGTTTCCCATGGAAAAATCATCTCTTAATTCCTATATATTCAATATCCCTTGTCAGTATAGCAGGGTTTTATTTGGTGAAAAAATAATGCAATTAGAAAGTAATACAAAAACCTTTTTCATTTGCCACTTTAAAGATTGAACCTAAAGCAGTCTGCCAAACAGAGAACATAGGTGAATAGGTTGATAGATACACCTGACAGTGTGCAATCCTTTTATGATCTCCAGATGTATTTGGCAACAGATTATCTGATAATCATTGTTCATGTAAGGTCTTAAAACTTTTTTAATTTACAAAAATGTAACTTAGAAACTTTGAAATTTTGCTTTGAGGATTAGAGTTTCAGTACATTCAGTACATTTCAGTGCACAGTAGTGCATTTCAGTACATTACTAATTTCAGTTTCATATGTATGTGTTTATATATATATAAATCCTGCTGTCTGCTGTCACATCATCCCACCCTCTGTTCTGGGAAATCCACACCTGTCATATGATCACACAGGGGTTGCATATCCAGCCTCTGTCTTGTGCTAATAAAGTGCCATTCCAGTCAAACCGCTCATGCTGACACTCTATGCTTCTATAGCTCTCTCGACCAACTGTCTCTCTGCACACTGTTTCATCCTGCAGCACACTGGTATACTCTACTGTGATCTCACTCCTCTTACCAATGAGTAACAAGATTCCTCCACTATGCCTTATTCTTCATCTATACCTTCATAGTTAAGTGATTATTTCTCTATTTGTGTTTTAAACTTTCAGTACCACAGTCTGTGCTGTCATATGCCTGTCATTACAGTTTTTTCTTTGTCTGCTATTGCAGATGGTATAAAAAACAAAAATGTGCTAAAAACTGATACATCAATATGCCGTGATATTTGTTGTCACAATATAATACATGGCGGGGTTTTTTTTTTAGCTCAAAATACACATTTTTGATGGAAAAACATTTAAATGTTTCAGATGTTTCAAATGTTTCACCCCTTCAGATGCCACAATTAGTCAGATGAATTGTCCTTGTGATGTGATGTATTAAGAAGAAAAGAGATGAAATAAACATTATGCCGTAAAATCTATATTCTATCGGGTTAATTTTCAGATCGTCATTTATTACAGTAGATTATTGGTTGGAATAGTGGGCTAGGGGATTAATATACCTCATATTTACAGTTGGGATTTGAATCACTGGGTTCAACTGTATTTAAATGCTAAAAACATTATTTAAATTAAATTGAAATTAAAATAAATAATTAAATTAAAACATTTATTTAAATTCATGTGTCTTCCTTAATTTCAGTATCCGTCAAAGTGGCTGCTTGTGCTTTGCTTCAGAGTTTTAACCTGTTTTTAAACCTGTTTAACTTATTTGTCCTAAAATTATACATACGTTTATGAGTGCATGGTTCTTAACGTGTAATGCATTTCAGTTAGTGTTTACACAGCTGCTTACTGTTGATCTGTCGAGCAGCATGCTGCGGATGTGAACATCATGTGAAAAGGATTGATACTCTGTGACGATGAAACCATCCTGCTCCAGGACTTTGTGAATCCTTCCATTTTCTGAAGAGTGAAAATGAAATACAAATTACAGGTCTTACAGGTACTAGTTTACATTTAGTTATTGCAAGTTGCAAGTTAATGCACTGAATTTAGTCTCCAGTTGTGCTGCTGTTTAATGTTTGCTCCTCTTTAAGATGCGTAGGATGGACATTTCTCCACCAAAAGACAGAGGGGCACTAGCAGTCAATTTATGTACACAGAACAAATATTTTACTGCTCAGAGAGTTAGCTATTCCATAAGCAAGGCCAGGAAAAGAAGTAGCCTTGGTAGACAGAGCAAGCAGCCCATGTGTAAATGCTTTTATTTTTTTTCACAGTTAACAAGTTATTGTCCATATTTGACTGTTGTTGTTTGTTGTATGTTTGACATATTTGACTGTGATGTTATTTAGTAGTACAGTGGTCCCTCGCTACTTCGCGGTTTACCTTTCGCGGACTCGGTGCATTGTGGGGTTTCAAAAAATATTAATGGGAAAAATATATTTACATTTACGGCATTTAGCAAACGTTCTTATCCAGAGCGACTTACAATTATTAAAGATTAACAATCCAAGCAATTGTGAGTTAAGGACTTTGCTCAAGGACCCAACTGTGGCACAGGTGTCCAGTGCCTTAACCACTAGGCCACCACAGGCCCACATATATCACGGATTTTCGCTGTTTCGCAGGGTTTTGCCAAAACTTTTACAAAAAAAAAAAATCACAAAAATGATTCCAATACAATAAAAATATGAATTCTAACAATTAAGGAATGTTAAAATATATAATGGTATCATAAAATATAACAATTTACAGTTACTAGCTGTTGTGTCTACTCAATGTGTAGGATATTACGTGCTGAGCTGAGCTGAAACATAGTTAGGTTTTAAAATACAAATGATTACAATAGGATTAAAATACAAAGGATAAATGTCTGAGACCTAAAACATCTGGCAATCTACAAATAAATCATGTATATATGTATTGCTATTTAAAGCACGTATTTAGAATAAAGTGTATCAGTACACAATAATAATATCACAATAGTAATAACAATATTAGATATCCTGTTGAAAACTTTACTTTCATGTTTAAATGTTTCTTAGTGGAAACACCTGTGATTCAACTGAAAAAGTCAGTCATAATTAAACTGACTCATTTGGGGGTCTTCCTGAACTAGACTGGAGACCAAGAAGGTGTCAAAACTGTGACACAACTAGCGCACTCTCTTTACAGGAAATGCCTTCACACATGATCACTTGCTGTGTTGCAAAATGTGTAAAAGACCTATTATACATCATAACATAATGTCTCACAAGATTTTGAGTATCAGTTACATGTTCCAGTTCCACCATAACTATTTAAAGCTACACTAAAGCAAAACATAGCAATGGCCGCTATTCAAATATTTGAAATCAACCAATTCTTAAAGAGATGTTGGGTGCAGGGCGTCCAACTTCAAATACAGAAACAAGAGAAGTTTTAATTTTATTACACAAAAGCAGGACATGTGAATGCAGTCAAGCATTTCCCAGAAACCTGTATTTCTGCTAATGCAGGTTTTACACTCTTGCTCAATTTAGAGAAACCAGTCCAACTAATGGTATGTTTTTGGAAGGTGAGGTGGAGAACATGTTAAACTCCACACAGCTCATTCATAAGCACTGCATTTCAAAGACCCTTTACATGTGCAATGATAACCACTTTGACGCCCACAAACATGGGAAATGCATATATTTCATAGTAGAAACTTCATTCTTTGTTGACCTGTTTACTTTAGACACCTTTCTAATTTGTGTTTCTACAAGCAACATAGCTAATGTCACCACACTGGAAGTAATTGGAAGTGCCCTAATAGCAAAATAATTGTACTAAATCACTGTATATGTCACACGTGATTGCTGTAAGATTTTCTAGTCCCCCTTCCTTTTCATTAAAATGTGGCAATGAGCTTAAATGTTTCACAAACTCTTCCTATTTTTTTTTCTTGGTGCAAATCAATATTTTAGTAAATGAATACTATCTTAGTAAATGAGTTACTGTTTTCAAACTCCTGGGAATTAGGAATAAGCTTGAATTCAAACTCAAAGTCTCTTGATAAGCCTCATGAGTTACGTGACAGTAATTTACAAAGGGGATTGAACAAAAGATTGCAATGATACTGTCTAAAACACCTATGCCATTATGGCTGTGACTTTCTTAGAAAAGGTTAGCAAAGCTTATCAACGCAAGTATTTTATCAAGTCATGAATGTTATCTGAAACGACTAAAGTCAAAATAGTTATTTAATAATGGCATTCGTTCTAAGTAATAACGTGCCAAATAAAGACATAAAATACTATTTTTGTCCACTACTGACACTATGGTGTGCCAAATATGGCTGGCCCTAGAAGGATTTTAACTAAGGGATTCTTGTCAACACATGTTTTCAAGTCTTGAATATTAGAGGTTAAATTTGCTTCCCTCCCTCCATGTCCAGGAAAACAGGTACACCATTAATTACAGTATATGAGCAGATATTTCAGAATGCCATTCCTATACTGTGAAATTAGCCGTACTGCGTGTCTCTCCAAATCTACTTTTGTCTCAAGACCTCCGACTCAATACTTGTACATTACATGAGATTCAGGATCTGATTTGTACACTGCTCAGAACTATTTGGGGATATTTCAAAACAAATGAAAAAGGATCCCACAAGAACTGCTGGACAATCTAATCCTGTACATACCCCATCACTCTCAGTTTGTTTTGGCAGTCTTAGGTGACCATACACCCTACTGAACAGCAAATGTGTGGCACTCTCGTCCATATGCTTCTGTTCACCCGCATGAATATACCACTTGTTACTCAATCGCAATAGCTGAGTTTCTTTGACTTTTCACTTGCTTTTTTGATTATCTTGTTTAATGAAATAAAATCAGTGCTTCTTTTTTTAATCGCGTCATATTAATTTAAAAATATTGCCTAATTTTTGTGAGCAGTGCATATTAACTATAAACACATTGCTTAAATAAGACTTAGTACAAATACAAGATCCGATGAAAGACCAAGTAATGAGAGTCTCAGAGAGATTTACTCACCTAGGCTCATGAAGAGGACGCCATGGCCGTTCACATGGTCTACCTGCAGGTGTGTATATTGATTGACTCTGTTGAACAGAGTGATCCGTGCAGGCATAATCCACTCTTTCATCTCAGGTTGTTTTTCCATAAAATTCAGGATTTTGGGTGATAAATTGTAACTTTCTAGAACGCACTATGAAAAGAGAACTACAGCTTAATATATAGCAGCATAACTTTTTATATGTCTTTTCAAAATACACATTTTACTAAACCTCATACTTTTATTAACTGCTATATTTTGTTTATGTGTTATCTAGTAGAGATAAATAAATATGTTCACATTTTTAAATATAGTAACCAAGGAGGTCAAATGTTAAATATTATTATTTTAGTAGTATTAAAGTAGGTGTGAGATGAGCATCTTTAGGGTTTTAATTTCTGTGTTTCTTGTGTCTGGTATGTAGGGACAGTGTTTTCATTCCTCTGCTCTCCTACCATTGTTGACAAATGCATAATAATGAGTAATTTGATATTTTGACTTTGATGCTCAGTAGAAGGTAAAACTTCACCAACAGTTTAGGCTGCTTTCTAATATGTACTAATGAAAATATGAAAATGAGCACTGGTTAATACAGGATCAGCAGCAGCAATCATGAAAAATAATGGACTCACTGGCTATTAGTACAAAGGAGATGCAGCAGATTCCCTCCATGTCAAGATGCAACAAACATATCAACCCAGAACACCCTGAAAGTAAGCTGTAGTGTTGGGTAGCATGCCATACAGTGGTTTAACAGAACAGGTTCCACTCAGAACAGGCCTTGCCATGGTTGACCAAAGAAGTGCATGTGCTCAGCATCATATGCAGAGGTTTGCTTTTGAAAACATGTATTGTGACATACTGAAGCCGAGCATGATTTGGAAACTGGGCTGCAGGGCAGTATTACAACATGATAACAACCCCAAACCCACATCCCAGTCAAACATTGAAACTGAGGGTAAAGCTCAAATAAAGTGGGTACGGAAAGTATTCAGACCCCTTTAATTTTTTCATTATTTGCTTCGTTGCAGCCATTTGCTAAAATCAAAAAAGCTCATTTTATTTCTCATTAATGTACACTCAGCATCCCATCCCATCCCAATTTTTGTAAATTTATTTTTTTAACTGAAATATCACATGGTCATAAATATTCAAACCCTTTGCTGTAACATGCTGTCCATTTCTTCTTGTCCTTCTTGAGATGGTTCTACTCTTTTATTGGAGTCCAGCTGTGTTTAACTGAACTGATTGGACTTCATTAGGAAAGGCACACACCTGTCTATATAAAACCTTACAGCTCACAGTGCATGTCAATACAATACAATTCATGACGTCAAATCAACTGCCCAAGGACCTCAGAGACAGAATTGTGGCAAGGCACAGACCCTGCAGCACTCAGGGTTCCTAAGAGCACAGTGGCCTTATTAATCCTTAAATAGAAGAAGTTTTGGACGACCAGAACACTTCCTAGACCTATCTGCGCAGCCAAACTGAGCAATTGTGGGAGAAGAGCCTGCAGGAACAGGATGCCTGGTTGCAATTGAAGGTAAGATGAATGCGGCCAAGTACAGACATATCCTGGATGAAAACCTCTTCCAGAGTACTCAGACTGGGCTGAATTATCACCTTCCAACAAGCCAATGACTCTAAGCACACAGTTATAATAACAAAGGAGTAGCTTTGGAAAAACTCTGTAACCATTCTTGACTGGCCCAGCCAGAGCCTTCACCTAAACCCAATTGAGCATCTCTGGAGAAACCTGAAAATGACTGTCTACCAACGTTCGCCATCCAACCTGATGGAACTGGAGAGGATTAGCAAGGAAGAATGGTAGAGAATCTCCAAATCAAGGTGTGAAAAAATTGCTGCATCATATTCCAGAAGACTCATGGCTCACTAAATACTGAGATATAATCATGTGATAATTCAGCTTTTCAGTTTCAGTTTAATAAATTTGCCAAAATTTCTACATGTCTTTTTTTTCTGTCAAGATGGGATGATGAGTGTACATTAAAGAGAAATAAAGTGAACTTTTTTGACTTTTGCAAATGGCTGCAATGAAACAAAGAGTGATAAATTTAAAGTGGTCTGAATACTTTCCATACCCACTGTATGTCTGTGGAGGAGTGCACGGTCTCTGACATTCACCAGCTTGGTGATGTCGTCATGGAGGAGTGGAAGCTGTACAGTGGTAATATGTGAAGCTCTAGTGCATTCCATGCTCAAGAGAGGTAAGGCAGTGCTGGAAAATATATGTTTTTATTTTGTGTGGTGGCCACACAAAATATTGACACTTTGAGCACGATTTAGCCATTTTCACTTAGGGGTACTCACTTTTGTTGCCAGTGGTTTAGACATTAATTGCTATGTGTTGAGTTATTTTGAGGGCACAGCATTAACAAATTAACACAAAAAGTAAAAACCTGTAGACTGATTAAAGTGTCATACATTCAGTGTTGTCATATATTCATGAGAAGTTAAAAAATGTGAGAGGTGTACTGACTTTTGTGAAATACTGTATAATACCAAAGTCAATTGCCAAGTTTAAAACCAGAATAGTTATTTTGTATTAAAGGACTTTTACCTCTCCAGGACGTGTTTCATCAGAACTTTCTGCTCCTTTGAATTTGTTGCTTGTGAAAACACTAACAAGGCTGTCCATTGAGTACACACATAGTGCACTAAAATTGCTGTAAACAAGAACATTCTAAATAAATTAATAGAAAATTTAAAAGAAAATTCCAGTTAGCACTGGTAATGGTGATTTGCATAATGTACAATTTTTACTTGAAACTTTTTTTGTTTTTTTTAATAAACTAAACTGAGTTTCTTAGTGTTCTAGAGCTATATTAATTGCATTATTCTGTATTTATTCATAAGGAAAATACAGGGATATTATTCCATTTATTGTGAAATGAGACAACTAGGTGGTTAAGATGTCTTTGTTTGAAACAAGAACATCATCAAAACTGCATTTTCACTCTCCATTACTTACAATAGCTGCAAAACAATTTATATACAACCCCACAAAAAAACTGCATAAAAACCATGAAAAAAATAGATCTTACTAAGCATTTTTGAAGAGGGCGTAAATGGTGGTGGTATTCAAGTCATTATCAACCAATACATCAATGTCCAGCAACTCTGTGTATGACAGTCTTCTCTTCGCATCTCCACAAAATAAGCGTGCAGAGAGCATGGATGTCCAGTGGTTCTGCAGTTTTTGTTTACTGCCACCCCGATCCAGCTAGTACACACACATATGAAAACATGCTTAGCCAGAGAATAACAGGATTTGTTGGGAGACAAGCTGAACATTTGCACAGATCTCTCTGCTCTAAGTAACTTATTTTTACCCATGAGCTTAAGGCTAATTTATAAACCATCAGAAATGCAGAATGCCACCATAATATACTACATAAAGCTTGCAATGTGCATGACATGGCTGCACTAGTACAAATGGGTTGATATCATCAGTACTTTATGCTAAGTTATTATTAGTAGTAATGTAATTCAGATAAAAAGAAAATTGGATCAACATTTTCATTAAAACAAATAAAATGACCAACTGTAATTGTTCGTCTTCACTTCTTTACTGAATGTTCTTGTTAAAACAGTATTTTTTTTTTAAAGTATTAAACTTTTCTTTGATTATTTTGTAAGTCATATTTGATGTACAGATTGTTTTCAATATTCTACTGTGTATGTTCCTACATAGTAATACTGTATATTTCACGTCAGCTTTCATGTGCCCTTTCATACTGAAATCTACCACTTCCCAAATGTGTTCTTGTGGACTCAGATCTCATGACTGAGAAGGCTACCAAAACTCATGTCATTATGTTCCTAAAACCATTCTGAGATAACTTGTTGCTTTGTGACATGGTGCATCGTCATAATGCAATTAGCCATTAGAACATGTGTACATTGTTTCTATGGTGGGAGTCACATGGTTAATAAGAATATTCAAATAGACTGTGATGCTCAAGTGATGACTGATCAATATAAGGCGTTCTCAACCTTTTACAAGCTGGGTTCCCAAAATCTGGTTCTCAAACTTCCTCAGTGCTCCTCAGGGAAACAGTTGGGTCAGTTATGTCCCCACAGACAGTTGGTCAGTTGCAGTTGGTCAAATGATCTGGTGGATTATGTAAACTGTTCTGTAAAAGCTGTGGATTTGAATCTTATGTCTTATGTTTTGTGTACAGAGGAGAGCTCCTTCTAAAGATGAATAAGCCTGCTGAGGCAAAGGAGGCCTACCTGCGGGCCCTAGACTTGGACCGCAGCAATGCTGACCTGTGGTACAACCTGGCCATTGTAAACATTGAAATGAAAGATCCCGCAGAAGCGCTGAAGAACTTCAACCGCGCACTGGACTTAAACCCACGCCACAAACTCGCCCTTTTTAACTCGGCGCTGCTCATGCAGGAATCAGGTGGGTGAGAGTGAGTGATAAAATGCTTATGCCCCCCAGGTTCAAAACCACCCCACTTTATTATTATTGTTTTGCAGGTGAACGAAAGGCCACAAGTGATTCTTTGCCTGCTTTAAATACAGTCTATCTGTATACCAGCTGCGTGATTTGGTTCAGTACAAATATTAATTTTGGCACCCTGACTCGGAGATTGATGCCTCGAATGGCTGAAAAACATGGATTACTTAGTTTCACGGAGGTATTATCTGCGAGTTTGTCACTTAACATGTTTACAGATCAGTGCTACTGTAAAGCTTCGAACGCGTGTTGATTTTTTTTTTATTTTTTTTTTTTCCTCTTTTTGTTCATGTGAGATATGTGGGTGAGATGTGAACCCATCTGTCACTGTAAATAATCAGGGCTTAAATTCGCTCTGTTAATGTAATGGAAAGGGTCTTTTCATATAGTCAATCACCAAAGCTGTAAAAGTGGCCGGGTGGCAGATTTGCAAATGTGACTCAGAAAGGGGGAAAGCTGAGGGTGAAACGGGGGATCATGTTTAATTCACATCCTTGTAGCGGAGTTGAACCTCGTTCCAAACTGCCTCAGACCTTGGCTTCAGAACTTCACTGAAAGTCTGAGAGCCTCGAGTGTTTATGAATCATCAGCTCAGTAGGAGGTTTTCGCTTTCCATCAAACAGTAGGACATGTAGCAGCGCAAATTTGGTGAGACGGTATAAAATACTTAATGTGTCAAGCATTCAACCACACAGTGATAATATTATACAAGCTGGGAAAGGCTGAGTTATTAGATTGCTCACAGGGTGTTGATAGCATGGATTAAGTGCTTGTTCAAAGTTTTGAATGCTCTTTCCAACCACTTTCACTCTCAGGTGCATATATTTACATATGAAAGCTTGTATGTTTTTTTATTACTTATTGCTTTGAGGGGGTGGCACAGTGACACAGTCGGTTACCTCTGTCACTTCACAGATCAATCTTGTTCGATCTAGACCTTGCATAAGCCTGTGTGGAGTTTGCATGCCCTCCCAGTGCCCAGTGTCCATGCGGGTTTACTCGCAGGTTTACATTCCAGAGTCATGCGTTTGGTTATTTTGTTGTTCTGAACTGTTGTTCTCTGGGAGTAGAAGGCCATTTGGACTGGACGGTTCAGAAAAGGGAGGACATGCAGGCTATGGGACTGTGCTAGCCTAGCAGTTAAGGGACTGAACTGTGGACCAGAAGGTCCAGGGTTCAAATCCCATCAAGCTACCACAGTTGGGTCCCCCTTAACAAACAATTGCTTGAACTGTAAGACTGTATGAATTGTAAGTCGCTCTAGATAAGGGCGTCTGCTAAATGCCGTAAATGTAAATGCAGACTCCAGACAGAAAGGACCCAGACCGCTCCACCCTGGGATTGAACCCCGGGACCTTCTTGCTGTGAGGCAGTGGTACAAATGGAATGAAGTTGACCAGACAAAACATGCTGTCTGCAATGAAACAAAGGTCAAAGGAAATATATCACTGTTTTTATAGGCATCCCAACTTAATCTGATTTGGACTTGTACATTTAGATGTAGGAAAGTACAATTAGTGGATTCGTCTATAAACTGTACCATAAACGACGATTTAGGAGACGCCTTTCATTCTCATGCTGTTTTTACTGTACAGCGCCCTGGCTACAGAACAATAAGGAATAAAAAAAATATATGTAAAGATATGTATCTAATAATGACGGAGAGAGCTTTTAAAACATCAAAAGCATGTCCAATCACAAAACTTTCCAACTTTGCAATTTCACTGATGATGATGATGATGATGATAATAATAATAATAACAATAACAGTACTGCAAATTAGCTATGTAGCTATGTAACTGTTTTTATCTTTCTTTTTTTTATTGCTGTAGAGATGCTTGGGGATTTGGGTTGTTGCCGTTTTTCTGGTGTGACCTTTACAATTCTATGAACCCAGACGCCTGTCCAAAGAAAAGCGTAAATCAGGCTTAAAGGCTATCTTCAGTGGCCTTTTACTTACAATCTGGCACATTTGAGAATTGAAATCACAATCATTCTGTCTGTAAAATGTGAACCAATAAGCTGCCACAACTTCTTAGGGGTTCTAAAACTGTGCTGGTGCTGCTGTGTTGCAGGTGAGGCAAAGCTCCGCCCTGAAGCCAACCGCCGCTTCCTAATGTACGTCAAAGAAGAGCCCAGTGATGCCAATGGCTACTTCAATCTGGGAATGCTGGCTATGGATGCGGAGGAAAACGAAGCGGCAGAGCGCTGGATGCGCAAGGCCATCGCTCTGCAGCCAGGCTTTCGTAGCGCCCTGTTCAACCTGGCGCTGCTTCTGACGCAGGGCCGGCGTGAACGTGACGCTCTAACCGTACTGGACGAGCTGCTACTTTACCACCCCGAGCATGCCAAGGGCCTCATCCTGAAGGGCGACATCCTCATGAACCAGCTGAAGGACACTCAGGGTGCCCGGGAAGCTTTCGAGCGCATCCTGAGGTCCGACCCGAGCAACGTGCAGGCCAAGCACAACCTGTGCGTGGTCCACTTTGAGGAACGGCAGCTGATCCTGGCAGAGCAGTGCCTCCAGGAAGCCCTGGCCATGGCGCCACACGAGGAGTACATACAGCGCCATCTTTCCATCGTCCAGGCTAAAATGACCGCCATGAGCTCGGCCGGGGAGCCACTGGAAGCGCCAGCAGAGGG
Organism: Parotocinclus haroldoi; assembly: GCA_034779995.1. Lineage (NCBI taxonomy): Eukaryota > Metazoa > Chordata > Actinopteri > Siluriformes > Loricariidae > Parotocinclus > Parotocinclus haroldoi. Next base: position 5,898 of record JAUZST010007138.1, on the reverse strand, counting down.
AGCTGAGCTTTCGGGGCAGAAACAGCATCAGGGGCAACAGCAGGAGGGCCGCAGAGAGAAAAAGGAGCTGGACGAAGGGCGGCAAAGTGCAGCGGGAGCAGGGGAAGGGGCAGAGGTTGAGAAGAATATGTGGAAATCCTCCCCCACCGCAAGCTCAAGGAATCAGGAGAAGAAGCTGGAAGCTGGCCAGCCTGACAGGCGGACTAAGAGCAAATCCAGGCAGGAGATTAAAGATATAGAAAAGAAAAGGGAGGCGGCCTTGAAGAGACTGGAGGAGATCGAGCGCATATTAAGCAGCGACTAAGCTTGTTTGTGTACTACGACTCGGCTACGTTTCTAGGACTATTTAAAGGACAGGAAGAGGCTCTGTGGGTTGTCCAAACGAGAGCTTGTTTATGCATGTGGATTGGAGCCTGACTGAAGAGAAAGGCAGTTTGTTTTGTTTTTGTTGTGCTTTATTGTGAGAGGCACATTTTTTGTGCAGTGAAGGGGATGGGGAGGTGGGGGGGGCCGACGGGGTTAAGCTCTACCAAGAGCGAAAAGACTAAAGCACAAAATGAGGTACTTTGGTTTTTTAAATGATAAAGAAGGGCCTGTACAAGTACAATTTTTAAACAACAAGTGCATTTATTGTGGGATTTGTATTGGGGTTAGTATCACTGGATCGCTTTTTTTTTTTTAGACAGTTGGGAGACGGTGATTTCCAGTGCCAGTCGCGGACGCCGTATCGATCCAAACCACGGGACAATTCAAGGAAGTGACGGAACGAGCGGAGCGGAGCGTTCGTGTGGTTCTTGCTCTGAACTCAGGATGCCTCTTAACACTGTGTCCGTTTCCCTTGGAGCTTCGGCCTAGCCTCGTCTGATGTTTCTCTCACATGACGCCTCATTCTCCTGACCTCATGGTTTTAATATACCACTCTGACTTCATCTGGGGATGTTGATCTTGTTGCCACTTGTGGTCAGCTCCCTCTCTTGGACGTTCGTCGCTCGCTTTGTGATGCGACCCGTTCTGCCGCTGGGCAAACCCAAGGCCGCTCGGATTGTTTCAGCGGTCACGCCTCGGCAGATCTGCTTTGAGAGTGGCCCGGTTTTCACGAGTCTTGCTCTGATCCGAGGCACAAACTGTTCTGTTCGCAATGCTGACATGTTTTGTTTTTTTTTTCCTTCTTGTATTTAGGCATTGTTGAAATACAGGCTACCTTTTTCACCCTTTAATCTTTTAAGAGTACCACACGTGCTCCACGACTGGGGATAGAATCCCATCCCAGGGCACCTGGGAAGTTGGAAATCCCAATAATCTGATTGCTGTCATCCGCCCACTAAAGTAGAGAGCAGAATCAGCTGTCTGGCTCTTGTTTATCGTCGAACGTTTTTCGACTTTCATCTCTGACAGTCCAACTTCTTGAGACTACAAGTGTTTGGATTGGATTATGTTTCCGCCCACAAAGTGGTACGTGACAGTCCAGGAAAGCTCTCGAAGCCGTTGAGGACGATACATTTACATGTTTTGCCCATCCACCAACACTAACAATGCTTAATGTTTTCTCTGTGCCGTGTTATTATGGGGTGCGTAGGGGCCTGCGATTTCACATTCGCTGCATTAGAGCACTACAGATAATAAAGCCACTTGAGGCAGATAGCCTTCACCCCTTCAACCCCACCTTTTAGTAGCTGTGTGTAACGTTAGGCGTAATTGAAGAGGCCAACAAAAGGGCACAAGACTCGCTAGCTTCGTCGTGTATTTATTATATAACATGCACAAATGCACCATATATCGCCACCATGCCAGTCATTCTAATAACCTTATTACTCCCCACCGTGGCTACTCCAACTAATTTAATCGACACCGTCTCATATTTGGCCTCCTAGCATATTCTGGCTCACCTGGATAATGGATGCTGTTTTTAAATACACATCTTTCATGATGGTCCTGCCCTGTTGCGTGGAGTAAAACAGTTTCGGCTTTCCTTACTCACTGCTGTGCTCAAACCATTGTCCTCCCATCAATCCCAGTGATTTATGGTAATCAGCCCATTATATTCCCTTGTGGTCCAGACTGTGATCGGCACACGGATGATGTTAAGGCCTATCTGTCCATTTTCCAATAAAGTTTACAATAGCTTTGAAAGTGTCACTTTTTTTAAAAGTGTTACTATAAACTTGTTTGGTTCGTTAAATTAGTTTTATTCTCATATTCAACATGTAACAGAAGTTGGTCGCTTTGAGTCTTGGTCCTTTTTTTTCCTTGCCGCTGTCGCCCTAGGCTTGCTCAAACTGAGATTGGACTTAGAAGATGGTCTAATAGTGCAAAGCTGCTTTGAGATGATGCGCCCTTGTAAATATCGTCATGGAAATGAATCTGATTTGAAATGTGAATTCCAGTAAATCAGTCAAAAGAACAATTTTATTTTCGACATTAACAAACACTATTGCATTTCGTCTTGGACTTTTAACGCATCTGTTAAACTCATGATGCCAAATAGTGACAGAAGATCAGGTTACCAAATGAAAACCTTATTTTTATGAACATATTTAAACTCTAGGACGTTTGAACAGTGTATAACTTGAACACAGAGAGCTGAAGAAACATCTCAGTTTTGTTCAACTGAAAATCAAATGTTTTATTTTATTTTTGTTAAAATAAGAAGTTACATTTTTAAAACAATATGTTAATAAAGAAAAAAAAATAATTGCGTGGCAAAGATGTACATAACAATAAATACAAAGTAAATAAATAAAATGGTTTAAATATTGTATAAATATTACTGACATGACATCAAAACATGGAAATACATTTAAATTATTATTTGAGTATAATTTTTTTGATTACTTTGTATAATGGTGATTTATTTATATGTTTTAACACTTTCATTTATATTGACATTTATATCTCGCTTAGCTTCTCTTTTTTTAACAAACCTAAAAGCTAAATATTTTCATTCACAACTGATTTAAGATTTTTACATACAAAACATAAAATAAATTGCCGGTTACAATGTGTGACTTTTGCAAAATATTACATTAGAAAGCACTTTGGTGCTCATTTGTGAGCAAGGGCTAAACACATGTTCTTGATAGACAGGTGCTCTTATTACATATATGATATATAGCTCTGCTATAACTCTTACTACTCCCTTAGGGTAGGGTGTACCTGTTCATGGCCCAAAACTGAAGGCAGCTTTGTCCATCTGTCCAAATGTTCAGACAGGAACAGGAATCTCATCTGTTTTGTGCATTGAAACAGAAATCACCCAGTCATGTTTCAACGACCAAAAAAATCCCTCATAAAATGCCTTAATTTCTTAATACATCAGAAACAAATATTTACTTAAAATCTATTCATTTTGAGTCAGCAAGTCATGAACACCAAGTCAAAGTCAAGTCCTTTATCCTTATCCCTGTTAGTTAAGCAAACCTCAATCTCAAATCCAAGTTTACGTGTCAAGTCATGTGACTAGTCATGTGTTTAGTTACCTAAGCTGCTCCTCTCAGCCTAAATTGCAAATAAACTGTATTTAAAAAAAATAGTATAAATAAATAATTTTGGGGCAAGAGATCAAATACGACACCAGAGAGAACTGGAACGACTTGCATTCGAAAATGAATACTCGTAGTACCGCGTGCTGCACAGCTCCCATCCTCCATGTTTTGTGGCTGTTGCATCGTGGGATTGCCTTTGCAGGATTCATTTGATTCTTCTTAAAATTCATCCAAAATAAGGGATTGTAGTAGGCTACATTTTTAAGGTATCTTAGAATTGGGACAGCCGTCTGGTCAGCATACTATGACATAAAATGCTGTCTCCGTAGGCAGCTCATTAGGTTTTGATTAGTGTTGAGTGAGTCCAGCATCATAAGTCAGGCGTCTCTGTCTGAGGTAACATTAATTATAAACTGATTGTTTTTCTCTCGTTATTAAATATCAACAAACAATTCAAACGGAATAAATCAGTCTATCTATCAGCCTAAATAAAATCTGCACACTCAGTGACTTCTCAATCAGCATAGCACTAACAAACATATATTGACATTGATATATATATCTATCAATGATGTCGTTTTTGCAAAGGTTGCCAAAACCATTGCTGAGGACGATCACGACGTGGCCTGTCGTCCACAGTACCGGTGTCTCTGAATTTGGATATGAGGGATGTAACAGTGCTGTGTGAAATTGGTGATGTTTGTAGCTATGGTAAGGCAGCTGTTTTCCAGCTGTGATAAGGCATCTTCAGTTACCTGTGATGAACAACATAACATTTGAAACTTCTGTGCTTTTGAACCACATCATTTGATTTGCAGAAATCATTCCTGAGACAATTCTGGTCTCCTTTGATATGCCAACTTGACCCTCTTCCCATTGGGGGAAAAAAACTTTCCCTTGATCCAATATTGTGGCTTTCAAAATGGTGACTTTGTTCCAGACATCCCTCACCATTTACATACTGGGGTGTTCAGATATGTCATTTTCCCTTTTGTTTCTGATGTCCTGTGACTTTTGACTGTTTTCACATGGATTCTGCTACTAAGAGTCTTGGTCTTGACTCAGAAATGGCTCTAGCTTGACTGCTACCTTAGTTTTGAGACTGACCCGTCGACTTGCATGTTGGTTTAAACACGTACTGAGCTATTAGCGGTGTTTTTGCAATCTGTATTTTTTCGTTTTTGTCTGAGATCATGTTGCTTGTAAAGCTGATGGACTTGTTTTAATGCAGTCCTGCAAACACTCGCTCACATCTCTGTGTAATTTGATTCTGGTGTTTGTTGTCTGGAATGTAGTGGCTTTGCTACTTTTGAACATTTGTCAAGCAGGGCTAAAGGATTACCCTTCATATGAAAGTTCACAATACAGCATCACAGGATTAAGCTGTGCCATTTTAAGTTTTGGGTGCTGTACAAAGGTTTTAGGCCGTTAGATTTGTTGTCGTAGCAATGGTATAAAGACCACATGTAGCATATTGTTGGTGATTAGACCCAAACATTTTAAACATGGATTGGTCACTCCATAAGAATCCTTTTCCCTGATCTGTAATCCAGTCTTTGTGAGCTTTAGCATGTTTTTAGACTTTTCACCCTGTTCCACTTTTGAAAAGGTGCTTTCTTGGCTGTTGCTCTTCCACAAGACCATTCCTGAACAAGTGTTACCTGAATCCTGCAGGCATGTCGACGAAGCGGCGAGATGCTGCTACTGCTCCCCCTGTAACGGGAGGTCACACTAAATACTGTAGCCTATTGAAGCTGTTTTTCTGTTTATTTCTTCATCTTTTAATGCTGCTCACAAATGTCCTGTATTTTCTGGTTATGCTCTGGTTATATAGACAGAAATAATTATATAAGGATATTGCACTGTTGCTAAAACAATTGTATATCTAATCCAATGGTGGACTTTTGCCCTGCACTTTGGGTAGTACGGTGGCTCGGTGGGTAGCACTGCTAAGGGAAAGGGAAAGAGAAAATAGAGAATTGATGAAGAGAAGAGAAGCTGATGTTCTGTGCTGGTTCCGGCACGGCTCGCCTGGATGATCTTCCGGCTCGGCGTCGCTCTGATGGTCCCTCCTTCACTTGGACAGTAGGAGACGATGTTCCTTCAAAGACCTCCCTCTAATGACTCATTATATAATGAATTTTGTTTTATAATTTTATTATTATATAATAATAATAATTAATAATAATAATAATAATATTATTATTATTAGTTTTTTTTCTACTACTAATTTAAAATTTAAAAATCTAAATTTTATTAATAATTTGCTATTTATTTTAAACTAATTTACCTATAATTTAATATACATTTAGTTATTTGTCTATTTAACATCTAGGCCTCCCATGGAGGACGGGTCCCCTGTTGAGTCTTGGTTCCTCCCAAGGTTTCTTCCTACCATTTTGGGGAGTTTTTCCTT
>JAUZST010007137.1:0-14380 GCA_034779995.1 Parotocinclus haroldoi | reverse complement strand
CACACACACACACACACACACACACACACACACACACACACACACACACACACACACACAGAGAGAGAGAGAGAGAGCGAGAACCATTAAGGTAAATGTCAAGTCTGATTTGTTAATTTACACAAGCTGAAAAGTAGATCCATGGTGACGGTGCCTGATCTCAGAATGCGCAGACTTTATCAAACAAATCACAAAAGCAATCTCAGCAAATAAACAAACAAATACAGGACATGATTTGGATTGAATACCATCTCTCAGCAGTCAGCACGAGATATCAAGGTGAGCCACGGAAGGTTTTTAAAGCCCTGCTCTAAGGCAACAAAAGGAAATGCTCCATTTCATTTGGAAGTATTTACACCCATACCACTCAGAGTGATTACAGTTAAGTATTTACCTGGAACACACTGACCACATGTGTAAAGATTTTGAGAGGAAGGAGTTTCCATTTCCACTTTCCCTTTCTGAGAATAAGCCAAACGCATCTTTAGAAAAGTGCTTCCACTAATAGACATCTACCTTTAGAGAGTGAAAAGAACACTGAAAACGGTAATTTAAAAATTCACTCGATTTACATGACTCGGGCAATAATTGGATTTCTATGTAAAAGGCCAATAAACTCACAGGAGGATGGGATGTAAGCTTCAAAATGACCGTAAGTTTTTAAAAGCACTATACCAAAAATACAGATCTGTTTTCTTATGATTCCTAGTAATACACAATGCTGCTCGCAAAGACAGAAACAAGCTTTTTTGTGTTATTTTGCTTGCTGCATTTCATTCCAGGGTTGACAGATCCTGCCAGAGAAACAAGCAGGTCTAAAGGAAACAAGCCAAAAAAAAAAAAAACTAATTTAACTTTGTTTGAATGAAGATTGAAGCAATTTTGGACAGGGAGATCAAAGTTGTGTTTGATTCGGCTAGCTGCTTCCATCCAGTTAAGTTTGCGTGCATGTGCAGACTGAGAAGACTTAAATCACTTTTGGGTCTCTTAATCTGATTTTAAAGCCTTAAACCTGATTTAGGAAATTGGGAGTACAAGTATTACATGTCTAATTGAGTAATCAGATAACTGTAATCGGTTTATTAAGTGCAGTTGAACGCACTCACTGGTTCCTTAATTCATCAAAATATTGTCATGGCACTCTCTTTGATGCGTAACGTAACGATTGACAGGTGACAGTTCTCAATACAGTGTGTGACTATGGATCCACTCGTAACTTAGATCTGTCAAGATGGAATACGCACTGGGCAGAGTCCCTGCTGACCTAGGTAGCTTTCCTGTATTAAATAATACAAGGTCACAGTCATCCAAACAACACTCTGAATGTTTCAAAAGTGCTTTCCTCTGGGTTAAACTGTAAAGTCTTCTGACACCAGTTATGAGGTAAAGGCAATAAATACCCTAATGATTTAGGGCAAGTGCTTTACCAAGGAGAAAGCACACACCAACAAAACTTTTATATTTTACAGAATGTTTTACCACATCAACAGCATGCACGTCATTCTTTCGGATCAAGGGTCAATACGGATATGTATACAACTCAAAAAGAAATGGCACAGAAACCATTAATAAGCCTCTCCTGCCTTATGTTTAATGTATTTGATAAAGCTGGAAAAAGCTTGATCGGCGTTATGATCAATCATTTCTGACAACTGGGAGAAAATTAAGTAGACATGGCAATCCCTAGTGTAAGCTATACAAATTGACAACTTTATGGTTAACTAACAAGAAATCATGGAGAAGTCATGAGTGTGTGTATGCTTCATAGTATAATATTGAGATTGTAATAGAGTAAAGGTGTGTGTATGCAATGGAACCCTTGTTCCTTAAATTCCTCAAACTGCACTTTAAATTTATAATCCCACCATCAAAAAGTGATCTTACAGCTATTTGCTCCTACACTTGTTGTGTACAAAGCAATGGACAGCCGTTTGCACGCAATCGACAGGTTTGTTTTGGAACCGAAGTGACATATCCCAAAAAGGCAGACAACAGAGGATACAGGAAGAGGTTCTTTTGTCTGTGGTGTAAAACAAAGAGCTTTGTAAATGTAATGACCAACTGATGTTACTTACAACAATGTGTGCTGGAGAAGGGGACCTTGCATCTTTAAGTGCTTGTCTACTTTGAAGACTTCCTGCTTGAACATCTAGCAGTGGCCATTTCATCTGTAGATACTGAATGGTGGAAAGAAAGAAAATGGAGAAACAAAGAAAAACATGTTAACAATGCAGAACACAAACAGAGAAACGCGTAACAAAAATCCTAAATGGTTCAGAATGCAGAAAGAAAACAAAATCAAATAACCAGTGTCAAAACCTCCTAGAGTAAAAAAGATGCATGAAGCTGAACTGGCTTTAAAGTGCTACGGAAATAGGAATAATCTCCTTCTTAACTCATAAATGTCCTGGATGATTCAGAAATGCCAGAGTACATAGTTTCCAGTTTAGTGGTCTTATAAAGACTAATTTGTGTCGTATGTTAACATTCTCAGGAATTTGAGGGGGATTTTATTGCTTTTTCTGTGTTCCTATAAAAGGCTGTAAACTTGAGTCAGCAACCATTTGAGTAAATGATTGACTTGGACCTTTTCACGAATCGTATATATGTTTACACGCATGCACACACCGGTCTTGTGAGGATCACGCTCCTCACAGTGATGGGAGGAGCACTTCATGACCCTCTGCTAGCTACAGACATTAATTACGCAGCAAATCCCTTAGCTGTTATCGGAGGACACATCTCGACTGTAGAACTGGGTGAAAATTAAAACGTATTATGTCAGAAACCGTAGAGCAAAAAGGAAGTACATGACTGCAGGGCAGTAGGTGGAGTTCTGAACTACTGATCCACCTCATTCAGTCAAAGGAAACGAGCGTGTCATCTCAGCTGTCCTCTCTTTCCTCTGACCATGTCCTCCATGAACCTTACCCTGCTGTGGAGGCTGACAGAGATGGGCAGAGAAACCACATGTTCACTACTCTCTCGACTGCAATAACTACACAATGTCCATCTCCTCCCTCCGGCCAAGTTACAACACAATCACAGCAGTTTTTCCCCCTCATCGGTCCAGCATCTGACGAGTCAGTGACTGTATCCTTTGAACCCTTGGCTTACAGATATAATAACACTCTGACACAAGGTCAAGCTCAGCCATAGTGCTTGTTTCAGTGTCAGTTTTGCCCACATTATGATCCTCTCATCAGGACATGCCAGGATGCAAGCTTTATTCTGGCACTAAACTTGCCCTCTGGATTATCTCAATTACTGCGGTCAGAGGTTAACTGACTCTTGATTGCAGATATTATACAAGAGCTGGGCAGCAGCATACATGAAAATTTGACCTTTTAAAAACAGCTGCTTCGCACACAGCCAGAGAGTAAATTCAAATAATTATTCAAACAATTTAAGACCCAAAGCGGAGAGTTCAATGGATTTGCATGCAGGCTTGGCAAATGCTTGATTATCTAATGAGGTTAGATACAATTGAGAGAGTTGGCGTAGAGAGAGAGCTAAATGGGCCATGATTCATAAAATGAACAGAAGAAATAAATAAAAGAGAGCAAATAAATAGGAGCAAGAGACAGAATATAAATGTAAACGGCTATGGATAAAGGTTAGTTGGGCAGGCCATAAACAAGAGCTGATTGTCCATTCCCTAACCTTGGGACCACAGGCAATGCAATATTCTGTCTACAACAGAAAACATGAAAAATGGATTGGAGTAAATTTGACATAAAATGGATCACATTTATTCATAATGTATGCTCTGCTTTACAGCCCAGGATCCCAAAAGGAAATGCCTTGACAAGTCGGTTGGCCTTGTAGGCTGGCCAGTGATGCATCTGGGACATCACCCATTGGGCCCAAATTCAAGCCAAAACCGAGGCAGGCCAACAAATAAAAAAAAATTAAAAAAAACATTTTATTATCTCTGGCCAGATCCACTGTTCTAGTGTCTGCTTCATCTTTGTTCTCCTCTGCCCAATCAAAGTGTTCTTAACTTTTCCTACATACCATTGCATCAAGTCAGCCTGTACTAGTATTCTAGTATTAGTAGTATTAATACTACTACTACTACTACTACTACTAGTACTACTAATACTAGTTTTCTATTCAGAACGAAGCCAGTAAAGTTCAGCATGTAGAAAAGTAAAGACCAAGCAGTAATAATGAAGCAGAAACCTCAGGATTGGCATTTGGATAGTGGCTTTCTCCTGTTGCCACTGGGTATCTGGTCATGGCGCTTGTGTTGGTGAAAGACAATGTTGTGGCTGTGTTATATGAAGTGTGTGTGACCCTCCTGGAGAACTGGGATGATTCAGTGGTAATTAGTGGTAGGTTCACTGCAGGGTGCAGTCTTGTGGTTTATGCTGGATGGACTTATTGACTCCCACCCTGACCTTGGCTCTGCCGCTGCCCTTACATTGCACTCCTTCTGCCCTACTGTAACCCTATTTGTTTATGAGTTTACATGTGTTTACCTAGAAAGTCAAAAGGAGTTGTTTTAGTAGTAGTGTTTAGATTTAGTAAAAGACGACACACGGCCAAGTACGCCTGCCGAGAGCTGAGTGCACGGACTCCAACAGGTGTATCCACTTCAAACCACTAGTGCAAATGCCCCGTCTCCTTAATCTCTGGCACAGGTTTTATAAGCATGCCAAGGAACGTAACAGAGCCAGGGCTCTGTCAGCCCCCTCTCCAGACTGTTGACGGACACCACGGCTGGGCTGGAAGAGGCTTTGACCCCTGACATCCGCCTGCAGCCTCTCTTCCCTCCCTAGCCTCCCCTGCAGAGGCCCCCTGGGCGACTCAAGTGCCGTTGCGATGTGACAAATTGCTCCAGAGTTCCAGAACAAGTTGGCCCCCTCCCCCACCATTAGGGCTGCATGCGTGAGATCTGCCCAGTTTTTGCACTCTGTTCCTATCAAGCCAACATGGGCTCCCCCCGTCACTCCCCTTGCCTCCACCAGGCCTCCAAGCCTACCTCTCCTCTTCTCTCCTGCCTCTGAACAACCACAATGGGCCTGAATGACTCAATTGTCTCTGATGAAGTGAAAGACAAGAGTCTTCTAAATCCTCCCATAGAGATGAACTCTCTCTCAATTGCCGAGAGAGTTCCCAGAAAGAACACAGGCGTGCAGGGGTGAAGAGACAGACAGAGACTCCGTTAAGAAATGTTAAAAAAAAAAAAAGTTAGCTTTGTTATATACTTCATATTTTCAAATGTGTAATCAGTTATTTGTAATCACTTTTAACACAAAAAGCAAACTGGTGAAGAAGCGCTAGGGTTGTGAGATATGTACCGTCGACATGTATCTTAGTTGTTGACATGTATCTAAAGTTATTACAACCTAAAAGGGCTTGTCTGAAGTTAAAAATGACTGAACAAACAACAGGAGACAAAACACAGACAGAATTCGGTGCTAGACATCAGTCTGCAAACAATGTGAGAAATCGGTTACTGACAGACAATGATCTTATTTCATTATCTGCAAGCTAATAACTGTACAGAACATGACGATTTCGAGAAACTCTTAGAGTCATGTGTCCATGACAGGTTTCAACCAGCCAGGGTACCAGGACAAAAACACACTCAGCAAACTGTAGCATAATCATTCCGGAAAAAGCCCCTTAAAACAAGAAATGGCAAAGCGTAACAAATGCTGTCACCAGTTACATCGTGACTGACACAGTTGCCAGCCAGTGACAGAAATGGGTTCAAACAACGTTTGAATGTTTTAAAACCAAGATATATATATATATATGGGGCCTAAATTTAATCTAATCCTTGTTATTTTTAAAATCCCAAAATATATAGTGATACAATTTTTTTCCATTTGCACACCTCTAAGAACAAGGTTACAGATTTATACTGAAGTATACTGCAAGTGTTCACTAATGCCGACACCCAATCCAGTACATTACCATTTATGAGCTCTTAGTCATCATTTATAGAACGACATTAATATAAATAAGCACAGGTGCAGCTTTTCAGTTAGTACTTCTAGTGTAATGGCCTCAAGCAGTAAGTAATTAACATCATCATCATCATCATCATCATCATAACTGATATAAATATATGATAAATCAAATACAATGAAAGCCACACTGTAAACAGATTGCCCATTTGTTTGGATTTTGAGCAAAGGTTGTTTTTGATTTTCCATAACCAACGTTAGATGTCTAATCCTGCCCTCCACTTCCTAGCTCAATCTGTGCCCAGGGGGTCAGGCACATGGTTAAACACACACGTATGCACACGCTGTTTCACACACAAAATATCCACACCTGCCCCCTACCTCAGAGGATGCAAGGATACAGCAGACAGCTTGCATGTCACACAAATATGAAAGGTTAGAAAGCATGTAATTGGGGGAAACGCACATGGTTGTCTGAACTACACACATGTATGGGGGTCATTTAAAGAATTAGATAAAAACAGACTCCAGCTTAAGCTAGTGCTGAGAAGAAGCTAGAGAAGAAACTGTACGCAAACAAGTCCCAGTTCTAGCAAAGCCCTTCTTTTTATTGTCTTGTTTGCAGGTGCTGAAGCAAAGACACTTGGGAATGCACATACTCGTGTACAAACACAGTTTCACGAAGAAGTGGAGAAGATAAAACGGTGATCCAGTCAGGCTCTTTGAAAAATGATGATCCAAGAGGAGCAAACTGTAGCACTCATCTTTATCTCCTGGAGGTGGGCAGAGGGAAAGCTTTACGAGAAAGTGTTTATGCGTGTGGCAGACATTCAAATACACTTCTTTGCATATGAACAGAGCATAAGGATAGAGAAGGCAGAAGAAAAAAAAGACAGGTCGTGGAAGAAAAGTTGCCCCCACACTACATGAAACTAAAAGTTAGTCTACATAAGGGTTCTTCGCACTTGCTTAGTTCTCCTAATACACATTTTATGAGTAAATAAAGGGGGAAAAAAAGAAAAGAACGTCCCACCAGCTCAGACAGCCTGAGGCGATTTGCAAGCAGGAAAATAAAGGCAGAATGTGGGCAGGCCTGGGGTTTGTGTGCCCCGGGGCAGGAGAGGCTCCGCAGGGCCTGCATTTACTCCAAAGCCCGAACCGCTGGGGGCTTCTCAGTCCTATGACAGCACAGGGGCTCAAGACCCCATCTCTCCCTCTCTTTCCTCCATTCTCTAGCAAATCACCTTCCCCCTTCTCCGTTAAACTCCCCCTGACACCTTCTCCCTCTTCTGCGGCTCACTCGTTCCTTCATCTTTCTTCCCTCATATAGCCGATATCGAAGAGACCCGCGGAAACACTGCGCTGTTTCTCATTCTGTAGTTTTCAAACACCTCAAGATGGGAGAGATGGAAATACGGAAAACAAAGACAACACTAAAAAGAAAGAGGAGATCTATCTAGTAGAAATGCATTAAGTATTATGTTATACACACTTCACCTAAACACATCTTATCAAGGGCTATGTTTATGCTAAGCTGCAGTTCCAAACCCCGACGCTCTGTTTGTCTAGCAGGTGTGGACACATGCACTAATCAAACAGCAGCTGAGTCATCTGAAACGTTCAGAATGCATTGAGCAACACTTTATACCTGTATTCCTAGAGAACAGGGATTTGGTGGCAGCCGAGCTAAGCTAAGGTAACACTGTCATGTGACAAGACCATTAAACATACAAACAGTATCTTTCCTGGAGGCTGTAAGTCAGAGTGTGTGGCAAGAGCTCTGTCAAAGTCCACGGAGTCCAACCAACACTTTTAATGACAGTATCTTCATTCAGCTGCAACTCCTCTTGCTCCAAAAGAGCCTATATAAACCTCTCTCACCCTAGCCTGTCTGTCTTTTTCTGATTAACTATGAACTCCTTAAAGCTATCTATAAATAGACCTGTGGGGTTGAAATGTTCAGTGCCAGTGTTTGCTCCAGCAGGGGCACACAAGCATCTGAAGTCCATGGTATTAATACACACACATCCAGAGTGTAGGCTTCCCACACTGAGAGGGTTCTCATTCCGGCCCTGTGGAATCTCATACACACTGACCTACTTAACAACTACGTGCGCTTGGGCATGGCTTCAGCCTCAGCGCTAGGTGCGCCAGAGAAACCCTAGAGCTAAGCCAGCACAGAGTTTGGACTTTGAAGCAAGCTCTCAAACATACAATCAAACAAAAAGTGCAATTCTGTTTGGAGACGGGTCACCCCTGGCCACCACGTGATGGTAATTATCACACCAGTCCACACTTCCAAGTTCAAAATGAAGATTGCTCTTCATTCAAGCATCAATAACAGAGGGAAAAAAACAACGCCCACTCACCTTGGACAACTTCAGACTCACAGACAGTGGGTACAGAAAGTATTCAGACCCCTTTAAATTTAGTTTCATTACAGCCATTTGCTAAAATTTTATTTCTCATTAATGTACACTCAGCATCCCATTTTAACAGAAAAAAAGACGTAGAAAGTTTTGTAAATTTATTACAAAAGAAACACATTCACATGCCCATAAGTATCCAGACTCTTTGCTGTGACACTCATATGTAACTCACAAACTGTTCATTTCTTCTTATCCTTCTTGAGATGGTTCTACTCCTTCATTGGAATTCAGCTGTGTTTAATTGAACTGATTGGACTTGATTATTAAAGACACACACCTGTCTATATAAAACCCCACAGCTCACAGTACATGTCAATGCAGATGAGAATCATGAGGTTGAAGGAACTGCCCAATGAGCTCAGAGACAGAATTTTGGCCAAGGTTTCTAAAACATTTTCACAGCACTCAAGGTTCTTAGGACCACAGTGGCCTCCATAATTCTTAAACGGAAGAAGTTTGGGACGACCAGAACTCTTCCTAGACCTGACCCCCCCAGCCAAACTGAGCAATATTGGATGAAGAGCTTTGGTGAGAAAAGTAAAGAAGAACCCAAAGATGACTGTGGCAGAGATGCAGTATGGAGATGGGAGAAAGGTCCACAAAGTCAATTATCACTGAAGCCCTCCACCAGTGGGGGTTTTATGGAAGAGTGGTCTGACAGAAGCTTCTCCTCAGTGCAATATATATGAAAGCCCGCATAGAGTTTGCCAAAAAACACGTGAAAGACTCCCAGACTATGAGAAATAAGATTCTCTGGTGTAATGAGAAGAAAATTGAACGTTTTGGCATTAAAGCTGTATGTGTGGAGAAAACCAGGCACTGCTCATCACCTGCCCTATACAATCCCAACACGGTACATGAAACATGGTGGTGGAAGCATCATGCTACGGGGGTGTTTTGTAGCTGCAGGGACAGGACGACTGGTTGCAACTGAAGGAAAGATGGATGCAGCCAAGTACTGACATATCCTGGAAGAAAACCTCTTTCAGAGTGCTCAGGACCTCAGACTGGGCCAAAGGTTCACCTTCCAACAAGACAATGACCCTAAGCACACAGCTAAAATAACAAAGTGTCTTTGGAACATCTCCGTGACCATTCTTGACTGGTCCAGCCAGACCTAATTGAGCAGCTCTAGAGAGAGCTAAAAATGGCCGTCTACCAACGTTCACCATCAAACCTGATACTAAATACTGAGCAAAGGGTCTGAATACTTATGACCATGTGGTATTTCAGTTTTTCTTTTTTTAATACATTTGCAAAAAATTGTACGTCTGTTTTTTTTTTCGTCAGGATGGGATACTGAGTGTACATTAATGAGAAATAAAATGAACTTTTTAAAGCAAATGGCTGCAAGGAAACAAAGTGATCAATTTAAAGGGGTCTGAATACTTCCGTACTTTCCGTACCCACTGTATATAAGTGAAACAGAAGCATATTATCAGGAATCTCACATTAACAATAGTTTCAGCATAAGAGCATCATCACATTTAGGAGGTAAATAACCCACAAAATCCTAACCCATACCAAAGATAAAAAAAACATCCAGAATCCACAATGCCCACACTGTTTCATGACAAGTGGTCTATGCAGACCAGGTATGTTCTACAGAAATAAAATTAATTTGGATAAGATTGGTCTAAACATACATTGGCCTGGGTAGTTTCCTCTAATACAGACTGCCCAAACAGACAGACAGGCAGGCAGACAGGCAGGCAGACAGGCAGGCAGACAGGCAGACAGACAGGCAGACAGACAGGCAGACAGGCAGACAGGCAGAGGCAGGCAGGCAGAGGCAGGCAGGCAGACAGACAGGCAGACAGGCACAGGCAGGCAGACAGACACAGGCAGGCAGACAGACAGACACAGGCAGACAGACAGACACAGGCAGACAGACACAGGCAGACAGACACACACACACATCAAACTGCAAATGAGACAACATTTATTTCAGATTTATTTACCTACCCGTGTTTTTTTTTCTGTAATGATTACACCTCTTTGATACTAAACAGTTTTCATAAGTTGGGCAACAGTTATAGACGATTACATTTGAACATAACGTATGAATATTATCATAGTATGAAAACTATGAATTGGGCAAATTAAATAACACTGACCAATAATCAGGAATATAAACTACTGTCAGCGTTACTATAGCCTTACTCACTGTAATCTCCCGGTTTTTGGATTTTACTCATTTGTAGTCTTGTCTAGGTAATATGCACTGTAATACACACATGTACATAAACCCAAACAACACTTTTGAACTAATGCTGCACTACAATTGGCAAAAACACGGATGATATGTAGGTTTGTGCATAGGTTGTGTCCACGTGTTTTAATTTAGAAAATCAAAAACTAGGATAATTATTGAAAGATTTACACATGACAGTAAATGATTGCCTCAGAAAACCCAAATAATGCTGTCCCACAAACTAACCACTGCTAATGTGTAAGTGAATATATGATGTGTTCTTGCATACATACAGTACAGTCCAACAGCCTAAGAATATCTGCCTTCAAGAATATTTAAATGTCATATTACTTAATGGTTGAAAATACTATACAATCAGTTTTTGGTCAAGCCTGAATCAATTAAGTACTTGTCAGGCAGAGGCTTTGCCTTTACTATATTTTAGAAGGAAATCAGCTGGTATATACAAGATCCCATCAGTGTAATCTTTATTTTGTATTTTTTAATAACGATATGGCCATGGAGGATGTTATCTGAAAGCTAGTTGATTTTTTTATTTATTGCTTTTATTATTTGAATTATTTAACTATATTATTGTATACCACTGGTGTTTCCCACTGGTGGTCCCAACCAGTCATGGGACACAGCTGTGCATTATATCACATAATTTATATCACATATCAGTCATCAACACTGATGTGGGCATTGTTTTGCCATGGTTGTGAAAAGAAGAACAAATTAGAACTAAATATTTTGTATTAACTTGCATTGTTTATGCTAACAGTTACCTTTGACTTTACTTTAGTGGTGTGATGTGGTTTTGGTAGATTAAACACGTTATCTATGACCTATCATTACCTTGCCTACGGAGTGGCTGACGTTTTTTTAAACATTAGCAGATGTACATTACTCCTTAACAAATAAACTGGCTCTAACTGAAAGTGTTCTCAAGCTTTTGGAAATCCATCATTATGGGAAATGTAGTGCCTGTAGTAAATTTGCCAGGCATATCCCACAGTTCAGCTCAACAAATAGTCCGAGCGTTTTACAGCCATGGCTTTAATGAGGTACAGCAAAGCTTTACAGGGGCACACGCCACAGTAAAGTTGGTCCGATGACATCCATGCTTCACACCAATCAAACAAACAAAATCAGGAAATTGCATAAGAATTTTGCAAGACGTTTACATGACAAAAACTCATGCTAATTAGTCTATCTTTTACCAATACATCCTTCGCATTAAATTTGCCAATATTTCTAGGTCAGAGACTTGCTACTATGCACTTCCCACGGGGTGTTTTACCAACCCCATGATGTGACGTCACTACCATTCAGTCCGTCAGAATGAAGTAACAATCGCAATGGACATCAAGAGCTACGGCTTGTGTATGCGAAACGAATGCACGTTTTAAATATAACGATATTATTACATATCTCTAAGAGTGCAAGTGATGACAGGGATGGAGGTATCATAACCATGTGACCTTTACTTTCCCATGCCGGCTGCTACTGACATTCAGCTGCAACATCATGACATGTAAAGCACTCCGTACGCAGGAAACATGCAGGTCTCACCTGTAAAGGGAACGAGGCTGATTTGTTCCCCACATAGCCCCTCACTACATGACTCTGGATGGACAGCACTCGGCACTCCATCTCCCGCATAAAGTTGTTGGCAGGCTCGGTGCGTGTGCCGCGACCGCACCGCGTCCTCCCAGATTGCGAGCCGCACACAGAGCAGCCGACCGACTCGTTTTCTTTCCAAATCGGAATCCGTGATGGCAGTTTGAGAAGCCACACGCCGAAGTGAAGGACATGCAACATGGAGAGACCGTCATTGGTGAGGCAGAGCCAGACCGCAACTACTCAGGCATTCTCGGCGAGCACCTAAACATCGCTGACATCACCACCAGTCATGACCGTTTCCTTTCCACCTCCTCTTGAAATAATGTTTCTCTCTGTCTGCATATAGGGAAGCACATATTTGTTTGTACACTTTTATTTGAATGATTTGTCTTCCCCCATGCAAGACCGGACATGACCTATTTGTAATTTATTAATAGGATACCTTAATTAACAATAATTCAATATAGTCATAGAAGTCAACCAGGCTCACAGGATACAATACAGTCACAAAATAAAGCCATGTGATACCATAGCATCATAGGGTTCAACTGAATATTAAAATAGAATAAGAAAATATAATTAACGGAGTCATGGGGTATTGTTATGGAATACAGTAAAACTACACTATATCAAAAATCAGGGTCATGGGGTCATTAGATTAGAACCATGGAATGCAATAATACAATCACAGAACATAATAGATTCATCTACTAAATGTGCACATCTCAGGTCTGGATACATGGCAAGGATTTCAGACAGAACAGGCAAGTGGTGCAACCTCTGCCAAATCCAGTTTGTTGATCCGCTGTGGCGACCCCGAATGGGAGCAGCCAAAAGATGAAGATCAAATTTTTATTTGGTTGGTTGGTTTATTTAACAATGCTTTCAGTGTGCATGGCTACTTATTACAGACACAAGGTTACATCGATACAAAAGGTTATGTCAAAATTGTTCTCATTAATTCACATAAAACGTCTTTGGGAGTAAAGCCACATGGACACAAGGAGGACATGTAAACTCAACACAGGCAGAGTCTGAGATGGGGATCAAACCAGATGGTGCTGCTATACAGGACTGCGGTAGCCTAGTGGTTAAAGTACTGATGGTCCAGTGTTCAAATCCCACCTTTAACTAACTGCCACAGTCCTTAATCAAGGCCCTTAACTACAATGATACAATTGCTTGAATTATCGCCAATCTTTCCCGATGTTTACCATATTCGAATTTTTCTCAGTTACGTCCCTTCCTGTCCTGTCTTTCCACACAGGAATTGATGGTTCTTAATTTCGCGGTATATTGTACCTGCAACAATGTAAATGTAAATAAACTTGACATGACTTAAAACTGTAAATTGTAAGTCGCTCTGTATAAGTGCTAAATGTAAATGTAAATTACTGCGTACAAGTCAATGAATGAATGAATCAAAATGAATAAAAAATAATCCATTTGGAATCTCTTCTAGTCGTAGAAGACAATCGCATCAAAGAACACACTACAATTAGAAAGCAAGCAAAATAGAAACATAGCATGCAATAAAATCAGAAAACTAAAGCATACAGAAGGTCTCCAAAGTAAGCAAACACCCATATAAAATGATAACACATTGGCGGTTGGTGATCCAATTTTAGACACAAGCTGTGGAGAAAACGGGAGAAAGAATAAAATTACATTAATGTGAATTACATACTTGTTTTTCTACTAAATTTCTCTACCTGTCTGATGTGTCAAACATCTACCTTCCTATTTGAAAAACTAAAGTTGAATTAAAGAGTGTTGCTTTCAAGCTGGCTTCCATGTTGATGACATGGCCTAACAGGATTCCCCTTACACCACAGCTTGGCTCTATAATGGAATAACCAACTGTTTTCGCTTTATATGGGTGTTTCCTTATTTTGGAGACACATGGGCCAGCAGTGAGTAGAACTACACAGTTGAATACAATTGTTCTTTTATATTCTATAACTATTATACTCATCAGTAAACACTTAAATGAAGACTACAATGACACCTAAATAGAAAATAACCTTGCATCTGTTACATGCTATAAATGTAAATGTACAACTGAATTATATCACATATTGTGTAATTGTTATCGAGTAGAACAACAGAAAATCTAACTATTAAACAGTAGCAGAACTACAATACAGCAGATTTAATTACAATATAATCAAGTACAATAAATAACAGAATCATGAAATAAAGCAAACAGA
>JAUZST010007136.1:0-14381 GCA_034779995.1 Parotocinclus haroldoi | reverse complement strand
GTGTGTGTGTGTGTGTGTGTGTGTGTGTGTGTGTGTGTGTGTGTGTGTGTGTGTGTGTGTGTTTTTGTGTGTGTGTGCGTGTGTGTGTGTGTGTGTGTATGTGTGAGACAGAGAGAGAGACAGATAGAGATATTATGTGATCTTGTAGCCATTGGATAAGGTAGAACCGACAACAAAGTACAATTTCCCTCCACTAATTACCACTACATTCACTTTTTTTGTCCACAGCTTCCCCCCAGAGTTCCATTTATTCCAGAGATATAGTGAGTCTGAGTTCGAAGAGCATCCTCATCTGCCATTCGGCTCGTTTCTTCCCTCCTCCTGTCCGTATTAGCTGGACCAGAAATGGCGTGAATGTGACAGAGTATTCCAAACTCAGCCAGTATTACCCAAATGTGGACAACACCTACAACCAGTTCTCCCACCTAAGCTTCATTCCAAAAAAAGGAGATGTTTACTCATGCACGGTGGAGCACCAGGCTCTGCGTAGACCCGACAAAAAGACATTTGGTAAGAAAGTTGTTTTAGGTAGATAATGTTTTTCTTTTCAGGAAAACAGGAAGTTTAAGAGAACAGACCCGCGGCAAGACCAAGTGCCTCTAAAGCTGAGACAGGTGAAACCAGATGATATTCAAAACCAATAATTTACTTCTCCCATAGGATACTAAAGTTCCAACAGTGTACATGACTGATCTTTCTCCATAAGCCTTCTCTGTTCACTGTTGTCACCTGTTAAAAAAGTATGTTTCTTAATATCCAGCTGCAGCCAAGTGGAAGTGCAGCATTTCCTTTATTCAACCTTAATGTTCACTATTACCAGGTACAAACTGTGACATTAAATGGAACAGTTATAAGAGTGATATATATTAGGTACAGACCCCAAAAATCAGCTCTCATTTGGCCAAAAATTCTCATTCTTACTATAATAGAATATAAAGAAAACAAATATAATGCTTAAGTGTTTGGGTGAACATAACAAACATGAGTGAGATGAGTCGCGTGGGTCTGTTAGCATGCATTTATTGAACGCCAAGTTAGACCAGTTCGAAAACAGACAAGCACAGCAGCTAGTTACACAAGAGTGGTCCAAACAAAAGGTGAAAAAAGAAACGAACTATTAGCAGGAGCCACACGTTAAATGGACAAAATGGAAACTGGAATGCTCAAAGTCTACGGGTGTTACTGCAGGCATGGACGTTACAGTCATCCCATCCCACTTGGCCACTCCTGTAGCCAACTACCAGGCTGCAAAGGCTTTTCTATTTGTGTGGGGCAGGGCAGACTGGGGTTTTTTCCTGTAGAACTCCTGAATGAGTGGAAGATCATAAGTGTCATTAGAGTTCATCCAAAAATGAATCAACAAACCTTTTTAATCCACTGCTGTTTTCCAGCGGTACGTAAACAACTTTCAAGCCCTCTGAGACATACTTTTGTATTGCCTGGAACTCTGGTATTTTTAGAAAGCATAATGCCAATATAGGAAGATCTACAGCTGGACAGTCCACTCACTCACCACTCACTCACTCACTCACCACTCACTCACTCACTCAGGTCTAGAGAATTAGCAGAACTGCATCAGAGTTCACAAAGACCTTATTTTGGAACCCCATAAAGGGCCACATATAACTTACACTAACAACGCTATTCCAGAACTGTTGGCTTTTTTTTTGTCCATTAAGCCTGAAATGATTAGCATGTGGGATGAATGAACACCACCCAGGCTCACCTGCTACAGGAGCTTTTAGTTAAAGGAGAGAAATACAGCACGTACTGATTAGACTTTAACATGTGTCTGTCTGTGTGTGTTTTACAGAAGTTGATGCTCATCTACCTAGTTTTGGCCCATCGATACTATGTGGAGTGGGTCTCGCTGTAGGATTGGTGGGTCTCTGTGTTGGAGTCTATTTCCTCATTAAAGGAACGAGACGTAAATAACACTGCAGGTAAACCCAATAGGCAACAAAGCAGTAAAATCTGAAATGTATCTATTTCATATGAGCCACACTCTATGACATATGAGTCAATTGGTGTCTCTCAACGGTCCCAGTATGATTGATTAAATGTGAGCCACCTGATGGTCTGGCATCCTGTCTAGGGTTGGTTTATATCCATGTAGGTTTAGAGAATGAAGTTTGATCAGATCCATGTGACCAGTCATATCACTCTACCTGACCTAGTCATTCTTTTTCTGTGTCGAATTTTTACATCTTATGTTTCCCTGATTTTTTCGACAGGTTGCAACATGATTCTCCATTAAATGCTGGTAATTCTTTCCGTCTGTCAATCTGACTGTAAGGTTTGTTAAATGTAAAAATAACACTATTCTGCTCTTCACTGTTGCAGCATGTACGGCGTGTAACTCAGTATGGGAGGAGCCTGTTACTCCTGTCAGTTTAATAATTCTGCCTGTTTGGTCTTAAACTGGTCTTTGTGTTATTCGCGTTGTTTTAAAATTATCCCCCAATTTTTGTGAACAGTATATACACTAAAAGTGACTAATGTCTAATGGCAAGTTCGTTTACATTCCACTCAATTCGGATTGATTTTTATAGCACTTTTTTTTATAACGGAGCATTGTCTCAAAGCAGCTTTATAATCTTATATGATCTTAAAAGGACAATCCCAAATTGAGCAAGCCTAGGGCAACATTGGACAGGCAAAACTCCCTGAAAGTAGAAGGAAGAAACCTTGAGGGAACCAAGACTCAACAGGGGACCCGACCTCCATGGGTGTCCTAGATGTTAATTAAATAAATACAGTGTATTAAAAATAGCAAAAATAGGTAAGTAACAATTTGAATCAATAACAAATAATAATAACATTTAATAACAATTACAAATAACAATTAGTGATAGAATAAATAAACTAAATTATAAAACAAAATAGATTATAACTATGAGTCCTCAGTGGGAGGTCCGTAGAAGTTGCCTATTGACAGTTCTGACAATTTTGTGTAGACTTTGTTACTTAAACATTTAGGGACTACGGACATTTTTATGTATCCGACCAATTGCAAAAAAGGATTTGTACAAACAATTTACATGCAAATTAATTTAGCTTGTGTTTCATGAAGGAGTCATTTAAAGTATGTGTTAGCTAACATAACAGAAACTACAGCTATAACACTGAATGACTGATTGTGGGAGCCAAGTCAGCCATTTCTGCCTACATATACTACGTCCTTCCTGTTGGTGATACTCCAGTCAGACCATCCTACACTGCCTAAAATCACATGGGTTCTTCAGTAGAGGCAGCCGAGGCCAAAGAGAGCCTCCAGTTCCAGCATGTGCAGTGCAGTGTGTGGTTCAGTGGCCTGCTTATTTTGGTGATTTATGTATGTGTGTGTTTTAATATTGTAATAGTTCGACCTTTTATAATAATCTTTTGTGATCAATGTGACTTAAATAACCGTCTTTGGTGTATGCATGTCAATATTGGCAAAATGGTTCTCTTTGTCCCTTGACCAGCTGATCACTGCCCATGAATTGTTTGGTAGATTATTTTTGTCAGATCTACTGTCATCTCTGACTGCATGTTAATAAAGAGCACAATTACTAAGCTTAATGTTGCCTGGTGTGTCTTCTTTTTCTTCGTCCATAGTCCAAATAAAATACTTATTGTTGTGTCCACAATAATATAGTAAAACCTAAACCTCTCTGCGATTTGCAGTGGCTTGGGTGAAAAATGTCAGTCCAATGTCTTAACAATGTCACTGACTGACATATCACCTGGTTTCTGTGGCTGTACCAAGCTCCTTAGGAGGCTAAACACTTTTGCTCCCATCACACCGAGGAACGTCGCTACTTTTACTTTGTCTTTAATACTGTTTGCTGCTACAAAGAAGTCAAATCTTTCAGTGTAGGTCTTTCGCAGGTGAGTCAGTGCTGTGTACCTGTGCAGCAAGCGGTAGCCTTGATAACGTGTTTGTCAATGACAACGGCAGCAAGTGCGGCAAAAGTCCGTCAAATCCTCGTCGCCAGTTTTCTTGTGTCCACAATAATATAGTAACTCGCACAGGGGCAGGGAAACGAAGTATTTCTTTACTGGATTGGAAAGCAAAAGTACAACCATTCTTCATGCTCTATGCTCTTCATTCTTTTCTGACTCGTGTTCGTCCGACCACTTTACCCAGAATTCCTTTCTACTTCTATACTACAACTACAGATAACCATATGGCTCACAGTATTATTCGATACACTACACTTATAGAATTGAAAACTCCATAAAAGTAAAAGTAGTGACTTTTTGGTGAGATATTCTTGCGGGTTGATTCCTAGGCATTACTTTAGAACACATTTGCCCACCGCTAGGCCTGGTGATCCTGCACACTCGTAGGGTGTGGAATCTGGTGTCCCTGCTGAGCTCAAAAATGCTTGATTGGTGACAAATCTGATGACCAGTCAGACCAAGGATGAGTTACATTTCTGTTAAACCCTTGCCGTGTGGGTGAACATCATCCTACTGAAAAAAATGCCATTTGGAAGCCCTTCCATGAGAGGCAGCAAGTGTCCACCAGATGTCCTGAATGTTTATTGACAAAAGAAATATCATGAAATAGCTCAGGTTCATACTGTCTGAAATGAAATAAAAGTCAAAGTAAATGTAAGGAACGGTGGACATTTATATGCATTTTAAATCCAATCACACTACCTTTAAGGAACATTTAATATCTGCCTGCTGTGATATGTGAACTTGCACTACTGGTTTGGTCTGTCTGATCAGATGAGTTTAAATGGTTCTACTTCATTTAGACAGTGACAGAGAGAGACAGAGCGAGTGAGAAATGTCCAAGCTCGAGATGTCTTTGCAGATTTTATTAGTTGCAATTTTGGGCCTAGCAGGTAAGTTACATTTTGGACAGGTCACATTTATTTTACTTGTTTGGTATTTGTTATTTAAACTAATTTCATTTTTTTCCCCTCATCAGATGGACATTTCTTTGCAAGACATACGTGGTGCCTGACCAACTCGGAGGATCTACATGACATGGTGCTCATCGATTCCTACATTTTTAACCAGATTAATTTTCTGCAGTTCAACAGCACAGTTGGGAAATATGAAGGCTACACGGCGTTAGGCATCAGAAACGCAGAGAGACTAAACAACGACACTGCAGAGATACAACTGCAAAGAGCCCAGCTTGAAAGTTACTGCATTGAAAACGCTGAGCTTTTCAACAGGTCCATCTATCATAAAACAGGTGAGATCATCAGTGATTTCTGATCAAATATAAAGTGTGTTTAGTTTCACATACAGTATATTATAGATTTATACTAATGATATAGTATAGTATAGTATAGCGCTATAAAAAATGTTAGTATAACCTATTCAGGAAATATACCAAAGTATATCATTTTGTGTTTTAATGCATTGTTAAAATGTTTTCATTCGTTTTGAGACCCTACAAAGAAAAACCCCAGGAACTGGGAATGAACAACTTCAGCCTTTTCTCTTTTTTTCTTTTTAAATATGTACTTCTTTAGTTGGCCTGTATAATAAATTATTTTATTGATCTTCTGGTGGCTCACAGAGAAAACACCGTGCGTCTTGAATGCAGTGAAGAAACCTGCAAACACAAAAACTCATCCACAGCAAGCAACACATTTTGGAGTATCGGCTGGACAACACTGTGAATGGGGTTTCCTTTGTTTTTATTATGTTGCTCATGAGAACCTTATTTGTGCCTCAATTCCAGTCAGAGAAACATGTCTCACCACCATGGTAATTATGGTACAGATCTCTTGAGACATCTTCTCCATCACTGGCAGCTCTGGTGGTTCAGTTATAGGAGCAAGCTGCTGAAAACTGCAGTTCCACAGCAACATTGTGTCTCCATTAGGTTATGGAGTAGGTCGATGGAAAATCCTCACAAGGATAGGAAGATTTGAATTTTTTATACCATGGTAAACCGCTTAAAAAAACAAAGAATCGCAACTTGAACACAACAAACTAAAACTTGCTGAGATAAAGGTCAGGGCTGGTTGTAGCAGAATTAAACTACAGTAATCACTATATCAGCACTGTATCAGTGAAAAATCAATGTTTTACCAAGACTGTGTGTGTGTGTGTGTGTGTGTGTGTGGTGTGTGTGTGTGTGTGTGTGTATTCTGCAGTCGAGCCTCAGATTGAGGTGAAGTTGGTTAAACAGTCAGACGGATCGACTCCATCCAGGCTCATGTGCAGCGCTTATAGTTTTTACCCTCCACACATCAAGGTGACCTGGATGAAAGATGGTAAGGAGGTTAAGGCGGATGTAACGTCAGTCGAGGAGATGGCAGATGGGGACTGGTATTACCAGATCCACTCTCACCTGGACTACATGCCCAAAGCGACTGAAGACATTACCTGTGTGGTGGAGCACGCCAGCTCACCAAAACCCTTTGTCTATAAATGGAGTGAGTCACAAACCGCTGGCTTTACTTTCTCATCTGGACATGACACTGATTTCAGTTTTAGTTCCTCCCAACATTAGTAATCTCTCGTTAATCTCCGAATGTTTAACACCTGAAATGAACTCGATTACTGAGTTTTCCTTAGGAATTACTGGCACAAATAATTTTCTCTTAAAATTACAGTCACCTCTAAGATTACTGGCACTCTTGGTAAAATAACAAAGCATCTGTTTATGTTATTTAGTCAATACAAAGATAATATTAGAGACTTAAAAAGACCAATTGTGCCATTTTGGTTCGAACTCTGGCAGGTCTCTGGCAGGTTGCTCTTCATGTTGTTTCCTAATATGGCTATGCCTCCGGCCTCCCAAGCCGTGCCAGGGGCAGGTTCCATCCTCTCAATAATTCTCAGGGTAGCAGTTAGGTCTGAGAGTAATTATGACCTGGTGACCCAGATTCTATTATTAAAGTTGGCTTCTGTAATACATTCTGTGTGTGTGTGAGTGTGTGTGTGGTAAAATACACTAATGGATCGTCTTATTTCTGTGCACCTTTTCACATTTTAACTCTTTCCCCTGGTCATATGCCCTTTACATAATGTTGACAAATTAATGTTGATAAAAAAGCATATTTTGCCTGAGCATTTAAGAGTTCCTAAACCTCCAAAGGAACTATCTGTACCTACTTCTGTTAATATTATTCAAAATGTATATTTCTTATAGTTGCATTAACAAAGGGTTCGATTGTTCATTGATTCATAATGTTTATTATTTTCAGTAAGTGGCCTTAATGCTGGATCATCCAAACATTTGATTCGAACGTTGGTACACAGGAAGATAACTTTAAAATGTTCATAAGCCTTTTCATAATTTATTTGTTTATACCTTACAGACCCCTCCATTTCTGAGCCTGATAAGATCATGATTGGTGTCGGGACTTCAGGCCTGTTGTTGGGGCTCCTGCTACCGGCTGCTGGATACATCTACTACAAGAAAAAACCCTCTGGAGGTTAGTGACTTTTAAAAAAAATCAACCGCTCTGAAATAAAAAATTTGTGATATATGTCCAAAACAAAGGGTGTTTTTAAATAACGATTAGATTATTTGTTCATGAACGACACAGTGGTTCTGTGGTTAATGCTCTCACCTTACAGCTCTTGAAACCTGGGTTCAAACCCACACTGATTTATACAGTCATCTATGCAGAGTTTGCATGTTCTCCCTCAGTCTGTGTGGGCTTTCTATGGGTTTACTTCCACACTCCAAAGATGTGTGTTATGTCAGTTGGTGACTCTAAAATGTATAATGAATGAGTGAGTAAGTGGCACCCTGTCTAGGGTCGGTCCATATCTTGCACCCTGTGCTGCTGGTTATCTTGAGTTGGACTAAGTGATGAAAATGAATGAAATGACATGATCTTAAACGTCTGTGTAGCTTTAATAATTACACTTAATCAGGTTGTAGCAGATCCGCATACAAGTCAGTCCACCTGTGTGTGAAATAACCAGTGACCTTACTGTTTTTTTTACAGGGTGGAACCTGGTTATTTGCTAAGTGCCTGCATTTCTCACTGCAACTAATCCTGACTGTTGAAATATGTTTAAAAACTTTATAACACCCTTCCATCTGTATTTGTGCTCATGTATATGATCTCAGTATAAGAGTTGATGTTTTTCCTTCTGTCATTTTATTGATCCTGTTTCTTTGCTATTTAACCAGTTTTTATTGTGTTGTTTCATTCTACACAACTTCTGTCAACTAATGTTGTTTTCAAAATACGCTTAATAGATCATTTTGATTGGAAATAAATTTGATGTTTCGGCATGGCTTTATCTGTTTATTATTCATGCTTTTATAATATTTAATACAAAAAGAACTGATCACATTTACATCAGTTTTAAATAAGATTGTTTAAGAATGCTTTTTTTTTTAAATCAGTCTATTACTCTTTTTTTGTTCAATAATTGCAGGACGTTCTCAGACATCCACTGGTTTATTTCTGTAATAAGGTGTCAGAAATACATTGGTATACGAAAGCAAATGATACACTACTTACACGTAAACATAAATAAAGTACACTCACGACCTAATGTTTGTGGACATTCTTTCTAATAAATGCATAATTAGATATTTGAAGTAGCATTGCTAGCACAGTCGTACAAATACACACATACACACACACAGATCTTACACACAAGAGTCTGGTCGATGTAGAGGATTTCCAACAGAACAGAACTCTCTGAAACAGATAAACATGAACCTATTAGCACCATATCTAACGACAGAGAGGTATAAAGCCTACAAAGCACTGAACTGTAGAGCAATGGAACAATACTTCTGTGATGAGTTAGGGAATTGGGCATGTTCTCGCTAATTCCCTGTCACTGAAAGCAGTAAAACCCCCACAGTGATGCTCCAAAACTGAGTAGAAAGCCCTGCCTGGACAAAACTTATCTAACTGGAGAAACTCCAACAAAAAAGAACACTATTTTAAATAAGCTTCACTTCAGAAGAAACAATGATGTCCGAATGAGCAGGTGTCTAAATACTTTGTCCATGTATTGCTATGTCCTAGTATTCAGCTATGCATTAACACCACATGACACACAGGGTAACAGTCACTGCCTCGTTAGACTCATAAACCAGTCTAGTACTGAACCTTGGGGGCAAAAAAGATGCGTTAGTTAGTGAAGTTGAAGCTCATAAAGTTGAATCTCATAGTCAATCATAATAAAAGCAGCAGTGAGGTATTAAAAAACCAAACTAGCCCAGGCTGGAGTGTTTTACTGAAATGATCATTTCACTGGAACATCTTTATTATTAAAGCTAGGAGTTGTTTGGTTCACATTTATTAAGCACTTTAATAAATGTATCTCATTAGATATGAAAGAAAATGTTCAATTAATCAATCAAAGAAAGAAATGTTAGGTTTGCTGTTAATGTCAGTTAGAGCTGAAAAGAAGGAGTTCCTGGCGATCTGCCTTGGTAAACATGATAGTCAGACTTTATTCACTTTAAGGTTAGGCAGGGTGCTTTAGAAACTTTCCAAAACCAGATAACCTGGTCTTACTGGCACTTCCAATTAGTCCAATTATTGTGTTACGATACACTACACATGCAGGTATTACCTAATTTGTATAACAATTTTGAAAACACAGGTCGTTCACTAAAGTGCTACAGAAAAAAGAGACACCAAGAATCCATTAAAACACTATAGGAGAATATACCATTCACACAAAACAACAACGACATAAGTATCAGTCACAGGCCAAGGAATGAAAATGGGTTATTCATTTATTTTTAAAACCAAGCTACCAATGATGCCACATTAATATCCAATGCAATAAAGAGGTTGCAATAAAAAGGTCCAATCTGATTTCAGCTTAAATTTGAATCATAAGGCTCTAGAGGGGTCATAGGGACAAAGCAGATCTTTAATGTTGGATGGAGACAAGCCATTTAAAGCTTTAAAAATTGGGGTTGGGTGATTTCTTTTCTTTAGTGCCCTTTTAATCCTAAAGGTAATATTATAACATTATAATAATCCAGCCAAGAAGAAATAAAGGCATTAATGACATTCTGTAAATCACTTTTACTTTTCAAACTTTCATTCGGCTTTTGATAATCGAGGGACACTCTTCTAGTTCATCTGAGTTTTAAACCATCTGATCCCTTTCCTCCTGGTAATTTTTCCAGGTGTATCTATGAATTACACGCCTGGTTTACAGATGCCTTTTACTGTTGAATCCTCAAAAAACTTTTCTTTTCATTACGATTAGCTCAAAGACCTCTGTCGCCACCCTCTCAAATCCTGTTTTATCAATCAATGATGGTGTTCTGTTTGACCCTCTCGTCTCCTTTAAGCTGCATATTCGATCTCTGCATTATTCCACCTCTGCAGGATCTCTTGTATTCGCTCACTTCTGTCCATTACGGCTGCGGAGACATTGGTGCACACTTTTGTTACCTCTTGACTTGACTATGGCAACTCCCTTTTGTATGGGCTTTCCGCCAAGTCACTTTGTTACCTTCAGATTGTACAAAATTCTGCTGCAAAAGGTTTGAGGACATCAAGAGGACATCACTGCTTTTGTGTCACAGCACCATTAATCTGGAACTCCCTCTCTCTCTCTCTCTCTCTCTCTCTCTCTCTCTATCCTTCTACTTTCCTTCCTGAATTTAAATCCCAGTTAGAACAAAATCTGGCATCTGGCAACCCCACCTTCTACCCGTACACCTGTTGTTAGCACACTTACATACACAGTGCAAGGTACATACACTAAAAGCGTTATTTGGCGCCACCTTTAGTCGACTATTATACAAAATCCTGCCAGACAAAGTGGAATTTATTTGAAATTTTTTTACGAGAATACTAAGGTGGCTGATTAAACAAATCCAATCTGCCCAGATCCACAGACGGTATGAGCTGTCAGAAAGGTTCACGGCTTCTGGGTTTAAAGAACCTATTTCTCACACATCTGAAGATAAACTGATGATTATTTGCCCATGTTTGTTCATTAAATAGTCTACATATTATTTTATTGTATTGTTATAGATTTTAAATATGTTCTATCTGGTAATATCTGTTTATTTAAACCACTATATTACTAGCATGGCATTAATTAGATTCTTAGAACATCTAAGGTGCCACATGGGGTTGGGTCACGTTTTGAGTCTTTCTTCTCCCAGGTTTTCTTCCATTAGGGAGTTTTTCCTTGTCACTGCCTGCCCCAGGCTTGCTCAGTGTGGGCTCTGCTTAGATATTAGATATCTAGATTTAAGACAGTGCTCCACTGTAAAAAGCTATAGAAATAAATGTGATTACCAAGATGAAGAACTTACTGATTATTAATGAATGAATTAATGAGATTCATAACTGAGAGTCTTGTCTTGAAAGTTTGTATGTTTATATGTAATCTTCAGGAGATTTTACCATATTTGGTATGACCCCAAAACCTCTAATAGGAATTTAGTCTGGAGCAACAAAGTGACAAACAAACAACAAATCTTTGAGAAGTACCGTACAGAATTGTTTTCTACTGTGTACAATTCCAAATAAAATGTATATCTTTTTATCTAAAGTGACAAAGCGGGTAGGATTGGTGCTGCATTTACATTTATGTTATATAGCATAACATATTTGAACCCTGGACCTTCTGGATCGTCTCATCCACCATAAGGTCCATACCTTATCCACTAGGCCACCACAGTACTGCACAGCTCCAGTGCCCCACGTTTGACCCTTTAGCGTGGAGACATTCACGTTCTCATTATGTCTGAGTGTGATTCCTCCTGTTTCTCAAAACACATGACACTTAATGTGCTATACGTTTAATTTTCCCATATAACTCGAGCCCTCTCCAGAATGTTCTTTGTCTCATGATCCACGCGTGGCGCTATTACACCAGTTCCCCACACTCCGGTATTTTCTGCAGTAACCTTTTATGTACAGTAGGAGGCGTGAGTTGGCCGTTCTAACTCACGAACTCGATTCAATCCGGTGTTTACCCAGTAACAGATGATTTCCAAGATCCGTCCTTTAGCACTGGCTGCTGTGTAAGAGGAAGAAGGATTTGTAGGGACTTTCTGTGGCCTGTCGTGACCTCAGTGTTTATTCTTGTAACAAAGAAGTTAAAAAAATGCTTTCACTTTGGTAAACCGATCTGTGCTTTAAGGAGGAACAGGGTGGTGAATCCGAACACAGCACAACAAACAAAAAGCATTTTCAGACTACGAGGCAAAATATTAATTAATTTATTAATTTATTTATTAAGGCCTCACAACAATCCTGCCTTTATTATTCGAGCAACATCATTTAATATTTAATAAACTGGTAAAGAAAATAGTCATGAATTAATAGATGTAAATATAAAGCTATTTTGGTGGCTTTAAATGTGTGTTCAGGAACAATAAAATTAAATTATATTAGTCAAATTTATTCACTACATATGTCTACCTAAAAATTTCTGCTGTTTTGTCTTAATATTAGTTTTAATGTGAAAATTATTTTCCCAATGCCACAAGATTGATTGTCGGACAAAATGCATCACAAACGGGACAGCTGACACTCCCTAATGGTTTAACTCTTAAAGGAGTGTTGAAAATACTGGGGGGTGGGGCAGGGGGTTACCTCACACACCAGGCTCAGGCTGTGATGGGGAACATTTTCTATGCTTACAGCACATACGTTCAGTAAGAAAACATCCTTCACCTGGTAACAGATGATGCTCTGCACATGGTGATTTTCTATTGGCTGATCACCAGACCTGCCTTTGGGCATCAGGGACTTTACAGAGCTGGTTGTGTAACTTTGTGTTTGTTCTCTAAATGCTTTCACTTCACTGTGAGCCCTGAGAAAGCTGACAGACACAGGCCTGAAAATTACCCACATCCTCAATGTCAAATAGAAAGGTGCCTAAATTCCACAGAGTAATATCTGAGCGTGGTATGAGCATTTAAAAAATACTATACTTTAAATACTCCTATCATTCTGCTCTTCTGCACTGGAGCTGCTTCACATTTACTCCTGTTAAAGGCTTACCACTAAAATCTAGAACTGGATCCACACCCATTCAGTCACAAGAGCATTAGTGATATCAGTTACTGCTGCTGTGTGATCAAGTCTGACTCACATTCACTGTTCTAGATCATCCTGAAATATCTTGAATGGGCTTGGTCTCAAGTCAAATTATGAGTTTTTAATTTCTAAATATAAGTGGTGTGCTTTAAAACATTTAGGATCCGTGGTAAAAACAAACACTGAGTCTGTACAACAAAAGAGAAGATAAGATTTTCTATGACAGGGAAGTCATGTTGTTCCCAGGATTTACCTGACAAACTACAAACTAAACACCTGTTTCATAAGAGAGGAAGCTCGATCTAAGCGCAGTATGTAAACATTTAAATTAGGAGCATGTTTAATTCTGGGATCTGAATTAAAACTGCTTAAAAATATTTCGTTGAAAGTGTATCCAAACCCAGAGCACAGGGAAACTTTCAGATTTCTGTAATAAAGAAAGAAGGCTGAAGATCTGGAGCAACTCCACTAACTGTAGCTCACATTTTATCTTACATAAATACACACACAAACATCACAGGAAAACATTACATCGATGGCATGCAGTCACGACCTACTAACCCTTTAGATAAGGGGTAACATATACCTGTATATAAAATGTTATGTGACTATTTCTGTTATTAATCAAGTCAAATCAAAAACATCATCCAATTTAAAACATTACTGCGTGTTTATGGCTAAACCAGTGCTCCTGAGTGCTACTAACTTATTAGAATAGCCTCTGTGTCTGGGTTTGTGTGCCCCTTCTGAACATATTTCAAAGGGTTTAGTTTCTATTAACAAACAAACTAAACATCTCACCAGTTTGCTCTATGAGGGCTGGCCCACAGTTGTCTAACCCTTCTCAGCATAAAGAAGAAGGTGCTACGTATTCATTACCCATGAATGGCGACTTGCAAGGAAACTTTAAATAATGTTCTGGCAGTGGAGCAGAGGATGGACTTTTAATAAGCTTAAGCCTGTACTTGTAGGATTTATGGACTGTTTTCAAACATTTGACAGAAAATCTACTGTATGCTCTGCATGCCACTGCGTTATGTATACGTATAAACTGTCCAAATCACACAACATTTCCTAAATAACTGAATTCTAAACACCATTTAGTCTTAAACACTCTGATTAAACACAGAAACCATGCAGAAGGATAAAGCCTGGGTTAGACTGGGTTGTAAAGTAACATTTAGCTTTAATAAGTTTACTACAGGTCAGACTGTATGAGATTCAAATCAAATCTCGGAAGAATTCTTTATCAGATCGGGCGACATCATACGAAACAGATTTTCTAACCGTAGACCTGCAAATAAAGGAAATGAATACCTGCTGCTTACTGGACTCCGGACCAGAAGGTCCAGGGTTCAAATCCCACCTCTGCCAAGCTGCCACAGTTGGGTCCTTGAGCAAGACCCTTAACCC
>JAUZST010007135.1:0-14383 GCA_034779995.1 Parotocinclus haroldoi | reverse complement strand
TTTCGGCCTCATCCGCAGGTGTGTGTGTGTGTGTGTGTGTGTGTGTGTGTGTGTGTGTGTGTGTGTGTGTGTGTGTGTGTGTGTGTGTTCTAGAACTAGCTGTTCTTTGATCCTCTGATTTCCTGGTACACTTAATGAATGAGGCAGATAATAACTTTAGGTTGGCACAGGCAATAAAACAAGGCAGGAAAGAGAACAGGTGTACACAACATAACATGACCACACTGTGGTTGTTTTTTAACTACTTAAAAAAACTGTATAAACTGTAATAAACGTGTTCGTATCATTTATAAAGAATACAGCGTATGTCACTGCATATGTAACTCCCTTAAATGGCCACTAGGTGGCAGAACAGTCTTTACACGAGAATGAGAAAACGACAACGTGGCATGTTTGTGTATCACAGTTTGGAATGGGAGGGGGGGGGGGGTGCTGTATGAGATTCGATGTGTTATTAAATAATCGTTTGAGCTTTTAGGTACAGTACAGTGCAGCACATTATGTCTCCTCCTGGAAGCACTTTCTAAATCTTCTCCAAACAATGCAATTTGTAGTCATGGTTCAGGTTTTTGTGGGTGTGGCGTTAATCCTAAATCCATGCCTAACGGTGGAATACGTCCTGGCTTTAATCCCCTTGTAACTAGGAGTTCCGGGACACGGCTGCTTCGTGCTTAAGGGTCTGGACTGCTACTTGGGCAGTTGTGAGTTTAAAACTCCAACAAGCCAGCACTGTGTCCTCCAGTAAGACCTTTAAAAGCCTGTAGTTCATCTAGGTTCTTTCTCAGATTCAAAAGCAAAGCAAGAACTACGTCTTGGGCAACTGAGCTGCACCTGACAAACGGTGTAAATGGAAAAAAAAAACTTTGTGACGAGGCATGAGGAGAACCTGCCAAACTCTAGAAACAAGGATCAGACCCTGACCGAACTGGGCTGCACCAGCTCCACCTGTCACCCCTGCTCCTTTCTCCAAGGATAACAAACAGTAACAAAGCTCACAATATGCGAAAAGTGAGAGGTCTACAGCATCACAGCTGGACTCTGGAGCACTGTGAGCACTTGATTTAAACGGAGTTGGTCTTTTAGGGGACTTGATCTGGACTTTTGTTTAACCACAACCAAGCCAACTGTAAGGTTTGGTACTGGAGGAGTTTACCCCATCAGGTCATTGCTTGGATTGTAGCCCGTGTTGTGAAGTTGTCTTGGCACTTTGAGCGTGAGATTGGCACCCAATCAGATACCAGGGATCGATCGAGTACTGGCAGTGACTGGGTGGGCATCGGCACGTGTGTAACGGGGAGGGGAGTTCCAGTAGATCTGAAGATTGAGTTTGGAGAT
This sequence comes from Parotocinclus haroldoi, assembly GCA_034779995.1. Classification (NCBI taxonomy): domain Eukaryota; kingdom Metazoa; phylum Chordata; class Actinopteri; order Siluriformes; family Loricariidae; genus Parotocinclus; species Parotocinclus haroldoi. The sequence goes on along the minus strand of JAUZST010007135.1, from coordinate 13,048 downwards.
GAAAGCTGTACAAAGGTCACCAACTTCTGGAAACAACACTCTAGTGCGTCACCTCCTCTGTGTGTGTGTGTGTGGCAATAAAACACTGAGCGCCTCTCGGATATCACTCAGTACATTACACACTCTGAACATGGCCGTGCACGGAGGAAGCAGATCGCTCGTGCAGCTTTTACGAAGAACAAAAACTGTTCACGGGTGGCGCGAGAGCAGACCGGCGGCCAAGTGCCCGCTCTTGCGTCTCAACGCGAGCACTATGCCCAGGAACTCAGCATTAGGCTCGCGCCCGTCTGGGGATTCTCACGCGGAGCTCCGCGCGCTCTCCACCCGGGATCCCGAGCTCTTCTGGGGCCGCGCGGCCACGGACAGGCTTACGTGGAGCCGCGGCTTCGAGCGCGTGCAGGACTGCGATTTGGCGCGAGGCAAGATCCGCTGGTTCATCGGAGGGCAACTTAACGTGTCCGGTAATAAACCGTGTTGTTCTTAAAGGCGCGCGTGTGACGCATTTTGCGTGGCTTCCTGCGTGCAGGAAGTTTTCACTGAACATCTTTTTTTTTTTTAAATGCAGAAACACGCGTGAAGTTATCAGAAATACCAGGGATAATTATAGTGCGCTAGTGTGAGATGTTGCTCTCGTGACTTGTTTGGAAACTTGTTCGCAGCAGCCTTTGTATGAACGCTTCCACTGGTTGGTTGGCTGGATCCACAAATGGATGTTTTGTTTTCCCTCCTAGACGGTTTGTTTTATTGAACATGTTGGTGAGTTGCTGGATGGATTGGGCTGGTGGATAGCTGAATGGGTGGAGGGATGCTGTGGTTGGAACAGAGTCGGGATTCAGGAGCGATGGAACAGATGCATGTTTGGATGAATGGCTCCGTTGTGGTTTGTATGTTCAGGATTGATTGATTTATGAACGTATCGACGAAGCAAAGACGGTTGACTGGAAGAATGTTGAATGGGATGGATAGATGGTTTGACGGACAGAACAAAATGGTTATTTGGAGGAATTGGCTGATGGGTGGATAGGTTTTCGATTAAACATAGTTTGATAAATAGCTATTTATAGAAGGTGATGAATAGATGCATCGATTGCTGGATCAATTGATGCACAGATGGTTTGGACCACTGGATTTGGGAACAATTCGATGACGGAAAGATGGATGTTTGGAGAACTGTCGAATGGATGGATAGATGGTTTGACAGACAGACAGATTGATTTAGGATGGGGCTAACTGATAAAAGACGGATATTTGGAGGCATCTATAAGAGACGGAGGGTTGGATTGTTGGATATATGGATGAGCAGATAGTTTGGGAGACAGATTTATGAACGGGTGCTGGATTTTTGGTTTTGTTTAAACGACAGTTGGCACACTGGATGGTCGGATGGACTTGGAAGCAGACTTATCCATCTACTCGCACATTTAACCTGGATGGATAAGTGGTTTATTTAGGGACACGTCAGCGTACGGTTTAATGGACGGTTGAATCTGAATAAAACCTTAAAAGAACCTTGAGGAAAAAACGTTTGTTTGATCTGCCTTGCAGTGAACTGTCTGGACGTCCATGTGGCCAAGGACCCGGATAGAGTGGCGCTCATCTGGGAGAAAGATGAACCCGGCATGGAGGAGAGGGTCACGTACAGGTCAGAGCAATTCGGTTTAACGTGGCTTGATATCAAAAAGTGTGAATCCGTTCGTCATTGTGACCTCACTACAAGAGCGCTATTCAATTGGTTTCTTTGTGATCAATGGAATGTGTTCCTCAAAAACAAACTGGACGAAGGGGCTGCACAGGGAGGATCTCCCTTGCTCTGCACTTTCCTCCGTGCAGATTCACCCTTCCGACGGAGGTCTGCCGTTTGGTTTGAGGCTCTCCACTACTTGAAAAGACTGGAACGTTGATCAGTTGGCCTTGAGGGGGGAAGAAACGAAGAACGGTGGGGTCTAAGGACTCGTGCTGCTTCGTCCCAAACTCCAAAGTGCCACGACCTAGAAGACTTTGCTGGGATGGTAGCGAACGTCCGTAATCACCCTGCACTACATGCTTACAAAGTTACGACTGCGCCAAGAAACTTGGTCTTGGTTCAGGCTCTGTTGCGGAGGATCTATAAACAAGAACGCTCTCAGTTAAACTGCCGTTTAAGTTCCTTCTCCGTAGCCGGGGGCCGTAAAGAGGCGTGAATGATTGACAGTTCCCTTTTATTGTTGGCTGGAGGTCACATGAGAGCCGTCTTTCATGGAGAAGTCGTTAAACTGAAGCAGCACCCTCCCGGTCCACACACATCTGAGCGTTTGGTACATCAGGGACTTGGCTTAAGCAACCTTATAAAACAAAACAACAGTAGAGGTTATAAAACGCTAGCAGCCCTGGGGGTCGAGGTTAAGCATTGGGCAAAACTGAACTGGGACGTTTAGTTGTGTGGAAACTGTGGTATTAAGAAAACAGTCCTGAATTAATAAAATAATGGACAATTGACCAGAAAATCTAGGGTTTAATCCCAGGACTGTTTTCAAAGTAAACACTGAGAGAGCAGAGATGTGTAAAATAAATACAGCAAACACGCATCCTCAGTGCTGGCTTCCAGTGAACACTGGAACCGACGTTTATTTAGGTTCACATGGTTATTTTTCCATCCTACAGAACCTCCATTCCAATTACTCTTACCCCCATGGGGATGCCCCATAAAAGGGCAGTGGGTCCGTAACAGTCGTGTGCTTCCAAGGTTTTTGGGAACTGACCGTCACGTTTTCAAGCTGAACAGGAAAGCCAAGTTGTTCCAGGACATGAAAGTGAAAGTAGGTCGGATCCTACAGGGCGAACCTTCCTGGAAAGGCAATGTGTCATGGGCTTGGTGGTGTGTGGTTAGGGTTAGAAGGTTTTGGTCAGTGATTGGTCAGAAATGTGATTCTCTTGTTTGTGTCAAGATTTGGGATTCAAGAAATGGTAAATAAAGTTGTTCCGGTGGTGCAGCAGTTGAGGTTGTGAACTATTGACCTGAAGTTTGAGCACTCAAGTCCCAACCTGTCCATCTGTCCAACCTGTTATCGTTGGGCCCTCGAGCAAAGCCCTTACCCCATAACTGCACGGATTGTATCTCGTGTCTATCTTGCTTCGCTTTCCTTAAATCGTGTAAAACAGCCATAATGGGGGCAGGGTTGCCAGTTAGTATTGTATTTTATTTTAATGAGAAATCACTCGAGCCTTATGTTATGTGGCCTGATCTCGTATGTTTTCAGAGAGCTTCTGGAGATGACCTGCCGGGTAGCGAATACGTTAAAGACCCACGGCGTGAAGAAAGGCGACCGCGTGGCCTTGTACCTACCCGTGTCCCCGATCGCGGTGGCCTCCATGCTGGCTTGCGCACGGATCGGAGCCGTGCACACTGTGGTGTTCGCAGGGTTCAGCTCGGACGCTCTCGCCGGGAGAATTCAGGACGGTAAATGCACGCTGTTTTTTTTTTTTATTTGTTTGATTTCATAAGCTTTTCTCTTATGAATGTGAGCCTACAACCCATTTTTAGGGCTGGCTGTTGTGTTGGATTTGGGAACATTTTGATAAATCACTGAAAACCAAGGAAAAAATGTGCTGTGAGATTGTATAGTAACGTTGTACTATTGATTTTTGGGGGTAATTTTTATCCACTTTATGGTTCTGCTGCCAAATTTCTTCCTGGGAATGCTTCAAAAAACGGGAAGTGTGGCCTGTAATCAGCCCGTCGCTAATTTGGTCTTATTCAAATAATGGTATAAAACCCAATTATGTCCCAAACCCGGGCATCTGTTGAATTATTTTTCCATCCTCCAGAACCTCCCTTCCATTTACTCATTACTCATACCCATAAAAGGGCAGTTGGTCCGTAACGGTCGTGTGCTTCCAGGTTTTTGGGAACTGACCGTCACGTTTTCCTGAATTTCAAGCTGAACAGGAAAGAAAAAATGGTCCAGGACATGAGGAAGTAAAAGTAGGCCAGATCCAGTGTGGTCCAAATGATGGTGTAAAACCCGGTTATGTCCCAAACCCAGGCACCTGTTAACCAGAAGGAGCTGTATTTGTGCAAAAGCAGAGGGTCCTGTTTTACACCTCCCCCCTCAGGCAGAGGGTCTGGAGCCTCAACCTTTCAAATCGAGGCCCTCTCGATTTGTTAAACTCTCCGGTAGCTGATGGTAGCCATGTTTAGGGCTGTTTATGACTTCGGGTGTGTTTATGCTCGTTTTATCGTTCCCTTGTTACGTTTATCAGTAATACTCTGTCATTAATCATCACTTTGCCAGTAATCATCGTGTCATTAATCGTTCAGGCCTGTGCAGCAATAGGCTGACGTCAAAATCTGTTACTAAACTGCCTTGTGTAAACCCCTGAGATGCTTCTAACAAAGCTTACACACTTCTGCTCACTTAACCAATCCGTATCGAGTCCGTTTGGGCTTGCAAAATGCCATGATAATGTCATGTCATGATAATGTTTGGCCTAATATTTGCTAGCTCAGGAAAACTTACTGACCACCAGGTGTGTGTCTGTAGGTCATAACGGCTGCTGAACGTCTGGACAGAGGAGAAGCCGGGATGTTTTGAAACGCCACCGAATTCGGCGACTCGGCTCAGTTTACTAGCTAACGCCTTTTTCAGCTGATAAAACACGGCTATCTTTGTAGTTTCCCACAGGGTGACCTTGTCGCGTCGCAGCAGATAAGAAAAATAACAAGGTCCGCGGATAAGCGAAATGAGACGCAGCCCAAACGGCAGTTAGCTCCAGTCAAAGGACTGAGTCATTTCGAGGAGATAAACGTTCACGACGTTCCTGTTGCAGTTGTTAAGCGATAACGCGTACTCGGGGTTAGCGTAACGCAAACGGTCAGGACAGATGATAAAAGGCTAATTGGATCAAATCAAAGCACAGTGACCCACACAGGGCTCCGCTGAGTAACAGGCGCTCACATGACTGTTACTCATTACCAGGCGTCAGGAGTTCGGTTTATGATCTGTCAGACCTGGAAACAGGCCTGCATGTGGAGTTCGTGGTATCGCTGAACAACTAACAATAGCTAAACTGTGAGGACGACATCTCAAACGGCTTGTTTAAAACGAGTTTGTGAAGCTACGAAATAATAATGGCGTTAAGGAACAGACCTAAAATTCATTCATTCATTATCATCATGGTCTTAATCCACACGGGGTCGCGGGGCCACCCGGTGCCCACCCGGTGCCCACCCGGAAACTCTGGGTACAAGGGCAGGAACAATCCTAGACACACACACACACACACAGTCACACACTGGCACCAATGGACCTAACATGCATGTCTTTGGACTGTGGGAGGAAACCGGAGTAAACCCACGCAGACACAGGAAGGACATGCAGACTCCGCACGGAAAGGACCCAGGCCGCCCCACCCTGGGATCGAACCCGGGACCTTGTCGCTGTGAGGCAGCGGAGCCGCCCACCGAGCCCCCCGTGCCGCCCCACTGACCTAATAATCATATCAATAATCGTATCTAAATGAAAAGTATTGGCTCATTTGTTTAGAAGACACAAACTGTACTATTTTTTTTTTAAATCCGCTTTTAAGAGTTTGGATCACGAAATCGAGTTTTTAGAATGGCCGGAAGACGTCACAACTAAGCAAAATACTTGGGATGGGCTACACTGCTTAACGAGATCAGCAACGTGGGCAATAATTTAATAGCAAATTATTGTTTTCTTTTTTTGTCAAAAGATTCATTACGCCTAAATAAACGTAAATGATTTTCTGTTCAACCCAAATAGTAAACCAGTAGACTGATTACGATTATCTCGCTCTCCCACGTAGCCCGGTGTAAGGTGGTGATCACGTGTAACCAGGGCGTCCGCGGTGGCCGCCTCATCAACCTGAAGGCCACGGTGGACGCGGCGGTGAAGATGTGCCCGACGGTGAACCGCGTCCTCGTGTACCAGAGGACCGATCGCAGCGTGCCGATGGGAGAACTGGACACGTCCCTGGAGGAGGCGGGTGTTTGATTTGAGGAAATCGAACTGTAAGATGCAAAAGGAGGCCGGAGCCGCATTGGTGACGGTCCATCTGCCACTTGTTCCCCAGGCGATGGCAAAGGAGTCGACGGAGTGTCCCCCAGAGCCGATGGACAGCGAAGACATGCTGTTTATGCTCTACACCTCGGGCAGCACGGGGAAACCGAAAGGAATCGTACACACTCAGGCTGGGTACCTGCTCTACGCCGCGCTCACCCACCAGGTACCAAAAGGCTTTTTTTTTTTTTTTCTTCCTCATTTTTGCGCACTTTATCTTGGTCGGGGGTTGAGTATCTGCTTGCTAAATGCTACGGTTGCCCGGTTAGCGCCAAAACTTGCATTAACATGTGATCTGTGCCCTGTCTTTGGGACACTACAACAGGTCGGCTCCTTCGGTTCGTGTGGTTAATTTGCTTCACAAGGCTTGTCAAGCAGCGAAAACGACGAGTCCCGAATAGTGTAAATTGAACCCCTGAATTGAAGACCCCCAGAAAATGTCCCTGAATAAGGCATTCTATCATTCACGGAGTTGTCTTGTACATGTTCTCCCCCAGCTTTCTGTCATTCAGACGTGAATTAGATGTACAGGTGGTCCCTGATCTCTGATGGAAATGCATTCGGAGAAATCGGAGGAGCTTAACGTATGCTCGTAATGCCCTGCCGATTTCCTCTTTCAGCCCGCAAGAGTGCAGGAGAGCGTCGTGTTCTGATTCCCAAGACTTCGGACGTTAAAGCAGCCAGACTTTGCTCGGTTGGACGTTAAACTGCCCTCACCTGTGCGGTGTTGCGTGCCGGACGCGAAGACCTGGGGACAATGCGCAGGGATTGACTTAGTAAATAAGCAAGAGGTCCGGAGTTTCCCTGCGTGTGTCGTGTGTTGACTTCCTGGCACTTTGCGTGATCTCTTAACTCTCCGCAGCTGTGGAAATTCAGTGTTTGTTGTGTACACAAGTTATGGGTTTAGGCACTATTGACCCTGTTTTGATAAGAACGGAAGAGATTAGATAGGGCACAGTGAGGGCACTGCCGGGCAAATGACGTTTTGTTTATTTTCTCACCGAAATGAAGCTAACGCAGCCTCCTGGCTACCTCCTGACCTATTGCTTTGCTTCCAGAGGGTAACTGTGTCAATTCTATTTATTGTTCTTTCACTGTTCCAGTCTTCAGGTATATATACACTGCTCAAAAAAAGGGTTCCCTTTATTATATATATATATATATATTAGTATTGATCATTAGTTGGTCCTCTGTGTTTTTCAGTACGTGTTCGATTACTCAGCTGGGGACGTGTTCGGGTGCGTAGCCGACATCGGCTGGATTACGGGTCACAGTTACGTGGTCTACGGCCCCCTTGCCAATGGGGGCACCAGCGTCCTGTTCGAGAGCACGCCCGTGTATCCTGATCCAGGTAACGCGCTGTTCTTTACGCGTCCAAGTTGAATATCCGTAACAGATTTTTCGGGGCCAGAGCGATAACGAGACGGTTCAGGGAAGTACGTTTGTACTGGCTGATAAGGGTCGAAAACTGACGGCGCGTTTCTTTGAGACGTTTAGTGTCTCTGTGATCTTTATAGAGGATGTGAGTTATTAGCCAGCCAGTAAAACCCCAGTTATGAATACGACTTTGTTATTGTTTGTAACCCACACAGTTTCTCATGATCCTTGTGAACACAACATGACTCTCCGGGCCATGGCTCTATTTGGGAGTGGGTGCATCGTTTGAGGGAGCCTTGTGTGTTCAGTTAACGCCTTAACTGAATCTGTCACCCAATTCGAAGATTTTAGGGTTTGAAGGTGCCCATGTGACTGCAGTCCAATTCGAATTTTTAAGGTTCAAAAGAGCCCAGTGGGACTACAACTCAGTTGTTTTTGTTTTAGTTTGAGGGCCCTTTGTACTACGGCCCTATTTGTGAATGATCTTTGGGTTAGGAGTAGCCCCGGTTTCGAGTTTATGGGGCCCTTGTGACTGCAGAAGGTTTTTTTTTAGGGTTTGTGGGGCCCTTCAGGCTGTGGCTTTGATTCTGATTGATCTTAGGCCCAGGAGGGATTTCTGTCTGAGAGATCATGTTTTAGAGATTGTTAACTATGTATAGTTATGTATATGTATAAGTGTGTGTGTGTGTGTGTGTGTGTGTGTGTGTGTGTGTGTGTGTGTGTGTGTAGGTCGTTACTGGGACGTGGTGCAGCGCTTGAGGATCAATCAATTCTACGCCGCCCCGACTGCCATCAGGCTGCTTCTGAAATACGACGAGAGCTGGGTGAAGAAATACGACCGTTCGTCTCTCAAAACCCTGGCTTCAGGTGAGCGGAAGGAAACCCTGTCCATGATGATGATGTTCGCAAACGATTTTTGAGTGTCTAGCGCCACCTATATGGAATTCACCCTCGAATGACCGGACCGTTTTTTTTGTTGTTTTCAGTGGGAGAACCCATCAATCACGAGGCGTGGGAGTGGTTCTACAACGTGGTGGGAGAAAGACGATGCCCCCTGGTGGACACTTGGTGGCAGACGGGTAATTCAATCAACATTTATTATTGAGCTCTGCTCAACGTGATGCCAACATTGGGGTGATTTCCGGGAGACACTCTCGGGTTCGTGTCCGGGATGCTGCCTGTGCCGGCGTGGAGTTGGTAGGTTCTCTTACCTGTCTCTTCCGTCACCCAAAACTGAAATAAGCTGGAAAGTGAGGGGGAGCGTGAACCTTTTGACCGTACCCATCGGTGGTAGCATTTCGAATAACATGATGATGCCAGGGTTTTTTGCCTGAACCGCAATAATAAACACACAGTGTCTTTTGCAGAGACGGGCGGAGTCTGCATCGCCCCGCGACCGGCAGAAAATGGGGCTGAAATCCGGCCCGCCATGGCCATGAGGCCTTTCTATGGCATTCAGCCTGCACTATTGGACGATAAGGTAACTTTAAAGTCTTTTTTTGTTTGTTCATTTCTTCTGTTAGGCTCCCCCAACCTGAGGCGTTTCTTAAATGTAGATTTTGGGCATGAGCAACCATGCTGACCTAGCTGGCTCCTCAATCCGAGAGAAAACTTCAAAAGCAAGCAAACTTGGGCCAAACTATGAACACTCCTGACAGAACCTGTACGTTGTTTTGACGTACTGTTCCTTTAAGATGGTCCACAAGAAGATTTGGACTAACTGGCTGAAGCTTAGTCAGCAGGGATTGTTCTGTACTAACAATTCACCTCATGAGTTACTCATGCTGTTGAGAAGTTTTCAGGAATTTCCGACGGGCAGATTTCTCCACAGCTGAATTTCAAGTTTTGCTGACATGTGACCTTGTGACTGCTTACTCGTGGTCTTGCGCAATCAATAGGTCCTCTCTGATCAGCAAAGTTGTGGCCAAACCTCTGACACTTTCTTTTTTCTTTGGCAACAGGGGCAGGTCCTGACAGGAAATGATGTCAACGGAGCTCTGTGTATCAGCCAACCATGGCCTGGAATGGCCAGGACCATTTTTGGAGACCACCAGAGATTTGTGGATGCTTATTTCAAACCTTATCCTGGTAAGCTATTGTGTTTAATGCAGCCTTGAGAAGCCTTGTGTCCCAATACTTTTGACCACCTGCAGGTTTGTGTCCCAATACTTTCGACCACCTGCAGGTTTGTGTCCCAATACTTTTGACCACCTGCAGGTTTGTGTCCCAATACTTTTGGCCACCTGCAGGTTTGTGTCCCAATACTTTTGACCACCTGCAGCTTTGTGTCCCAATACTTTTGACCACCTGCAGGTTTGTGTCCCAATACTTTCGGACACCTGCAGCTTTGTGTCCCAATACTTTCGACCACCTGCAGCTTTGTGTCCCAATACTTTTGGCCACCTGCAGCTTTGTGTCCCAATACTTTTGGCCACCTGCAGCTTTGTGTCCCAATACTTTCGGCCACATGCACAATCAAAAGTGTGGTGCATCTCTAGTCTGAATGTTTAATTCAAATCAAATCGTGCATCCCTTTCCCCTGTAGGTTTCTATTTCACGGGCGACGGAGCTTATCGGTCTGAGGAAGGCTATTACCAGATTACCGGCCGCATGGATGACGTCATCAACATCAGCGGGCATCGTCTGGGCACGGCTGAAATCGAAGACGCCCTGGTATGACCTTTGGTGGTGAACTAGCTCACGTTTCTTCGTCCGATCCCATACCTGAGACCGATTGCTGTTTCTTTCAGGATGAGCATCCAGATGTTCCCGAGACGGCCGTCGTCGGCGTGTCACACGAGATCAAAGGAGAAGGTTGGTTCATGCTCGTAAACATGTTTGCTGTTATTCCTTTCATGTATCCATGGAAACTTCCTGATCACTAAATATCTGAAGTTGTTTGCACAAGCCCTTGTCTAATTCTGCGTTTATTCATTTATTCACACGTGCGCACACAGTCTTGGGTCTGTTCCAGAAAAGGGGGGTCATACACGGTAGAAGGGGTACAGTACAGGGTGATAAACAAAGACCCCATTCTTTCCAAGTAGGACCGAAGGTGTAAATCAATACCGGTCAGCAAGCGCCCCCTAGTGGCATCCATACTCTCGTCTGTTTAATTCAGAGCATAACCACCGTGCAACTGCGCCCCCATGCTGTTATTTAATGTAATTCATTATTCCTTGTCTCTCTCAGTTCCGTTTGCGTTCGTCGTTCTTAAAGAGAGCACGGTTCACGACCATGAAGCCATCCTGAAGGACCTGAGACACCTGGTGGCCACAAAGATTGCTAAATATGCCGTGCCCGACCACTTCCTGGTGAGAACAGGCTGCCTTTTGACACTTTCGATGTTCCCTTTGGACATGTTTTATGTTTAAAGTGTGTCCACTCGTTTCCGTGTCAAATATCAAACCACGCTTCGTGCCTTCCCTTTTCTGAGGTGGTGAAGCGCCTCCCGAAGACTCGCTCGGGCAAGATCATGAGGCGAATCCTACGTAAAGTAGCCATGGAGAATACGGACAGTCTCGGCGACGTCTCCACTCTGGACGACCCCTCCATCGTGGCTGAGATCATCCAGGCCCATAAACTGTACAAGAAGCAGCAGACAACCAAGGTCTGACCGAGTTCCTTAGGAGCTGTGAACGAACTGTAGAGGAACCAGACCATACCTAACAGCTTGGCCCTGGTAATGCTTGGGCCTTTAAAAATGGACACTTCACATGCATTTTATAAATGTGATTCGGGACGGGTCATGTCCCCGATGCAGTGCCCGACTGCACAGTCTTTTAAAAATGTTGATATTTTGCCTTTCCTTCTCACATCAGTGAAGACTAAACCAGCCATGTGCCTTCATGCAATATGAAATAATATACAGTACACTTGTGCAAAAGTTTAAGCACCCCCCCCCTCCCCATTCTGCGAATGAGCAGTACCTCAAACCTAAATATAATCCAGTTCTGTTATTAGAATCCACGTTTACTTGTTTATTTGTTGAATTTTACATCTTAGTATTTGCCGTGCGTTACATTTCAGTGCCTTTCCCTGTCGACTTTAAGGTGTCTGTACTTAATTGACTGTCAATAGTTCGTTAAAATATCGTTTTCATTTGGAAAATCAACAAAACGGGTTACGTCACTAGGGGGTGCCCAAACGTTTGCGTGAGCGCGCATTATTTTCGCACTCCTGCTGCTGTTTCCTTTTATTCTGGGAGATAAATAAATAAATAAATATTGAGATCATGGCTAACCACCTTCATGGATGTAATAGATCGGATGCACAAGGTCATATATTAAAAGTGATTAGACAACTTGTTCACCATTCAAACCTGCCTGTTAACACTCAATGATTACATTTCACGTGCACAGTATTAACAGCTTAGACTGGTACTTTCAGGGAAACCTGTGGTCATAGATCATTGTAGCTACGTTTATATTTGTGCCAATTCCTTGTAAGTACTTTTTCGAAACGGATAATATCTTATGAAGCTGGCATAAAAAGCCTTAATAAATCACAATGACCTGTGAAAGTGTTCGTGGTTCATTCATTCATTCATTCATTATCTTTCGCTTAATCCACACGGGGTCCCGGGCCAGTCGGCGTCCACCCGGCAAGGGCAGGAACAACCCTAGACGGGGTGCACACAAGGGGCCACTTTTTAGAGACACCTGTTAACCTAACACGCATGTCTTTGGACTGTGGGAGGAAACTGGAGTACCCGTAGTAAACACACGCAGACACGTTTTTTGTGTACGGCCCTAGCAGTCTCCATGGCTACTCAGTCTTTGTTTATGTAACGTTTTCCCTTTCGGCCCATATGAAGGGAAGTAGCGCTCATGTTTATTGACAGTATAACGAATCGTTAAGAAACATATTAGGGCAATTGCTTTGCCTGTGCATGTGGGTGTCTGTGTGCCCTGCCACGAACTGGCCCCCTCTCTGCCCTGCTGAAAAAACACTGGTTGCCCAGTATGATCTTGCTGGTTTTGTTGTTCAACCAGCATGTGCTAGTCACCATCATACCCAGACAAGACCAGCATGCACTGGTTACCGTTCAAAAACCTGCAAAGACCAGCATCCCCAGTAAAGACCAGGATGTGCTGGTCACCAGCGTCCCCAGCAAAAATGTTCAAAACACAATAAAAGGTGGATACCAAAAAGTCCAGCATCATGCTGGTCTGTTTTATTTCAGTAGGGTGGGCTTGGTATCCGCTGTGCTAACGCTTAATCCCTGACTTCATGCAATCCTGAATTGGGTTAAGGGGATTCGGAAGTGAATGAATGATTAGTTTAGGTTAAGTGAATCATATGTAAGGGTGCTGTACTCCCCCTGTCGTAACATGTTTTAAAAAGTATGTATTAAAATGAGTGATAGTCCTTATATACTTGACTCATTGCTAAACATCGGATGAACTATTAACAGTAAAATGGAGAGAAAGTAGAAGTGCACCTCTCACCCATAAACCTAGCAATGTGAATTTAATGTACTGTTTTCTGTCACATTCACTTCTGGGACACTTAATTTTCCCTGTGCACTGCATAAGAAACTTGGATGCCTAATGCAATAGCATGAATTTTGCTTTGGGGAGCAAATAGCTAAAACATAAGTCCTGCAAAGC
>JAUZST010007134.1:0-14386 GCA_034779995.1 Parotocinclus haroldoi | reverse complement strand
TATTTATTTATTTTTTAACAGCTCATAATATCTGTTTCTGTGAAAGGAACACAAAAAAAACATTTAACTAAGCTGTAAACGACAATCTCGGCTCCTGTAGGTGTCGCAGCACAGCGTTTTGTCTGCTGAAGTATCATTGTGATTTGATGTACTGTATTAAAGACGACTCGGTTTGAACATCGGAACTTTTATTATAGCTGCTTTTCTATTTTCAGTTAACTTTGTGGAATAATCACAATGTCTCATGATATAATCATATCGACCCACTCCTAGAAAAAGCTCCTTTGCTTTTATCATTATTATTTCACTTAATTATTAAGAGTTTTTCCCAATCAAGCCATCACTAAACACTGATTAAACAAACGGTAGTGTTAGACCACCATTAGATTTTTAGCAAATGGTTATACATGTTCATTATACCACTGATAAAACAGCAAATCTAATGGTGGCCTAAGACTTTTGCACTGCTGTATGCTGCATGTATGGTGTTGTTTTTGCATCAATTGAGCCATTGCTCTCCGAGTTATGTTCGTTCACCATCCGTTTCAGTTTCCGTTTTGTGGACCGGCCTGATGTTGATCCTTTTTCGGTCTCCAGTTTAGACCTTTTTTTTAATTCTTTTTTATTTAGTCTGGATGAAAAAATGCACAGTATTCCTTTAAGAACACAGCTTTTGTTCCCATCTTATTCCGGAATGACTCACAATAATGTTATTAAAAAACACCCTTATTTTTAAAACGGAATTTCCAGAGTTGCTATGGAACAAATGGAAAGACAGGAAAGAATCGAATAGTAATTCCTGTAGGAGAAGTGAAAGTGAACTGAAAGTAAGAATGTATTAGGTCAGGCCTGTATTACACTGGCTGGCAGGAGGAGAGGAAGAGTCACTCTGCTGCTGCAGGGCGGGGTCAGTGTATAGAGCAGTCACAGAGAGGCAGAAAAACCACCAGGGAGCTGCAGGGAATATACAAGAGAAAGAAAAACAAAGGAAACAAGGGAAGTTGTTTTAAACCATAAGGGAAGGAAGGAAGGAAGGAAGGAAGCAGACTGATGAACAAGTTAAGGAACAGAAAGTGAAATTCAAAGGGATTGGCAGAGGGGGAGAGGGTGGGGTTTGACTGGAGATGGACTCTTACCTCTTGAGGTTGGTCGATGAAGGTGAAGCTCGGCTGATTCTCTTGGCAGAGGCCGAAGCGGAGGGGAAGGAAGAGGACGGCGCTTTGGACGGTTTGAGAGAAGAAACGGGACCCTGAGCGCTGGAGGTCGACAGTCTGAAAGGAATCAAAAATCAAAATCTATTTTTGTCATCATTCCTTACTTTTCCTTACGAGCGCGTAAACGTCCAATCATAGTTGGATCTCTGCAGTTATACAACGACGAGCGCGGTTATGTATACAGCATACTCCAAATGCCAAATCAGATTCACAAACGTGGATGTTACTTCAGAAATCATAAACCCAGAGCACAAATTCAATCTGTGTCCCGTCGTTGCCAGGTCTGTTTAAGAATTCGCTTAGCACCCTTTGCCATTTTTTTGGTTTAACCACTTGCGGGATCTGGCAACCCTGGAACGAAGAGAAAGTGAATAATTTGATTCTTCAACATTAAAGTTTGAGGTTTGCATGACATATTTATTTGAGATCATTGGCTGGTTGCAAAGCAGAAATGAATACCAGAGTCATGTTATCCGATTACCCAAGTGTATATAGACTCGATCAGATTGCTGCCAAAATCTGATTTTCTGCAGCGATCAGGTTTAAGTGCGCGTCAACACACCTACCGTTTTTCTTAATGACTTACGGAATGCAGAATCAATCCAATCCCGGCATGACAAAATACAGCCCCGTATTAGAGGTTACTGATATTTCATTTTTCCTTTTCCTTTTCTGAAGAACTTATAACCTTAAAAAAATAAATAAATAAATAAAAGTTCTCCCATGTATACATTACAGATTGCCTGCCTTACACCCCTGGAGATTAGGGCTGCAACAAATGACCATTTTCACAGATCACTGAAAAACAATTAATTATTCCATTCAATAATTGCTCAGTTACCAAGCAGGCCCTGTATAGTGACGGGCCCTTACTTTAGCTTAAAGTTTAGTATGCATTTGTTAACCAACAATAAGGAGGACAATAAAGATAAACACCTCGTTCTCTACGTTAACAAGCCTTCCTGTTAATTAAGGAGAAAACGTTTTTAATCCAACGCAGTTTGTTACATATTCGTGATAGAAAAGAACAATAGTTTTCCCCACAGAAGCCACGTGGTGACAGAACAATTGCCAACGTCCAGTTGTGACTGTCTGGTGCCTGAACTCGAGGGGAAGCAGCACTGGGACTCCACCCCAAATCACCATAGTGGTGGGCTGGGAAATTTTCCCTGCTCCAACTTATCTACTGTTCATTGAAATAATCTAATCATGTTTCTGCAGACTTGGGACAATCAAAGCGCATGTTATTCTTCAGCCAAATAAATGGTGTTTAGAATCCTGTTCTGGAATTTCCCCCGATTCCAGATCACAGCCAGGAGAGAAAAGAACGGATCACCAGTTTATTACCAAAAATTATTAAAACGTTTCAAAACGATGTTCCTCGATGAATGATTGGAAGGGATTTGCATATAGATCATAAAACGATTCAGAATCTGGAGGAATTCCTAAAGCCTAAACTGAAGAGGGGTGATCTCTCTGCCCCTCCCTCAGAACCGTCGTTCATCAGTATCTGATGTATCCAACCGTTATTAAGCTCTACAGTACAGAGTTACCTTCACAAACACCGCTTAAAACTTTACCGTACCAAAAACAAGCCTTGTGTTATAAACAGGTCCAGAAGCTCCGCCCACTTCTCTGGGCTCAGAGGCATCTAGGATGAACCAACACCATGGAAACAGGGAATGGGTTCGGACCACTCAGGATTACAGATCTTTTTCTTTGGAAGAAATGGACGCTGTGCGCTTCAGACCAGAGACAAAACAAAACCCATTCAGGCTGTTATCAGGAACAAGTCCAAAAGCCAGACTCATGATACGGGGTCGGGTCAGGGCCTTTGGTAAAGGTCATTTAGACTTCAGTGATGCAGCATTAATGCGGAAGAGTACACAGATTTTTGAGCAACACAAGCTGCCAACAGGACGATGTCTTTACCAGGGACGTCCATGCATTTCTAAACAAGACAAATCAAAACCACATGCTGCACACATTACAAAAGGCACGGCTGTGGAAGCATAGGGTACGAGAACTAGATCGGCCTGCAGTCCTGACCAGTCCCCAATAGAGAATGGGTGGGGATTTTTTTTTCCCCCTCAAATAAATAATGCCTAAATTATGACACCTGAAACACTAAATCACTTATAATCATCTCTACCAAAATGTCTTTTTTTAAGGAAACGCTTTATTTTATTTTTTTTTAACAAACAAAATGAAATCGACCAAATCGAACATAAAATAACTCTGGGTTATGTGTTTCATAATGAAATAAACGTCAGAGTAAATGTAAGAAATCCTGTCTTATTTAAGTTTGTACTTTAACCATAATGTCCCAGGGTCTTCTGATTTGGGCTGAGCCCCCCCAAAAAATTAAAAAAGGGAACCCAGAAGGGTTAAAATGGTTACAAAATCCCATCGAGAGACCTAGTTTGGCAGATATTGGAGAGAAAAAAAAAATGGGAGCCAGAAATAGTCTGGAACGGACAACAGAGGGATGCTGATAACAAGAACAAGGTCAGGGTACTAAAGAGAGCAGCATGTCCTCCAACTCCGGGTTTCACGGAGTTCTTCATTACATAGAGAAGGATTTTATTTCGACACTCGCATAACAACTGGGTTACGTAGAGCGCCTGAATAACCCTGAGCGCCTCAAACTTCATCTCTAGCTTTCCAAACTTGTGTCGTTTTTCTATTTTGATCTTAAACAAGACCTGAATTCTGCCTATAACAGCCCGGCTCTTGTAACTTCCTCCGTTCTGCTCTCTTTGCCTCTTCTCTCTCTGTCTGTCACTCAAGAGTTACGCAGTGAATGAAGTGGGAGGGAGGTCCGGCCCATCCAAAGAGGCCTCTTCTCTCTCTCTCTCTCTCTCCACTCGTCGTGGGAAATTTAATTAAGGCACAAACACTTGTTCAACAAGAGCTTGTTGAATTTAAATCAAAGTCCAAAAGCGCTAAAAATTGCCCCGGCCGCATCACCACGTGCATCATCGTTATCTGCATGCGGCTGTTCCGCTTTGAGAGTCTGGGGTCTTGAGTTTCGAGGAGCACGGATAAGTACCCCGTGCTGCATAATGATGTGTGCTTAAAGAGGGCAAACGCAGCAGAGACGAGCACTATTTGTTTTTCTACGCAGAGGAAAACGTGAGTCATAAAAATGAATGCAGAATCATCCGGACCGTGGAGATGTAAGTGTATACGAACTACAGGTGGGTAGTACATGCGTTGTGCTGTTTGGAACACAAAAAAAAAAAAGACAGCACTGTGCAAAAAAGTTTAAGGTCAAACTTGGATTTGTTACTGCATAATCATTTTCCACTGATCTGCATTCCGGTCTTTGTGAGCTTTGGCAGCTACCCTTCCAAAAATACAGCTTCTCTGGACTGTAGAGGAGTCAGCATGGGGTCCTGATGAAGCTCCCAGACGCTGATTATTGCTAGCCACACTAAATACTGTATCACACTATCCTTTTTCTGATTCCTTTTTCATTTCTTTTTTAATACTGCATACAAAATGACCTGCGTTTTCCGATTGTATTCCAATAAGGAGACAGAAAAATAATGGCAGATGGTCATTGTGCCATTTCTAAAACGCCGCAGATCGGCGATACGAGGCGTGTGCAGTACGCATCAAGAATTACACTGCTAACAAAATGAGGGAAGATTTCAAAATAAATCTGAATCTGATCCCATAAGAACTGCTGGATGATCTGATCCGGTCGATCACAGGCACTTTGGGTGACCATACGCCCTACTGAACACAATACGGGGGCACTCCGGTCCAGTTTAACATGCTCCTGTTAAATTCACCTCCATAAATGGATCACTTACTAATCAATCACCGTCACTGAGCTTGCATCTCATTTGCATAATCGAACAACATTTTGGCTCTTCGAATGCTCCTTTTCAATCGCTTCATAAGCATTTTAAAAATGCCCCCTCATTTTTGTGAGCATAATTGATAATAGTCGTCGTTTTAACGATGAAAATGCGTCCTGCAGCCACACGGGACGGACGACGGCGCATGTGCAAGCTAGGGTTCTACTCGGAGGCACGTGGAGTAAGTTAAAAATGACTGTACAGACTGCGCCAGGAGACAAAACACAGACACCAACAGCCTCGTCGTGCACCTAGTTATATCAACCTGCTAGACACGGATCATCTTCACTGGTCGTTTCGGTTTTGAAAAGATCGACGTAGCTCAAGAGACGGCAGTCTGCAAACTACGCTGGAACCGTTTGCATTTTAAATGCAGCTCGGCCACCAACTTCCCACCATCTGCACACCGCCACACAGAAGATCAAAACGAGGACGAAATTTATTAATCCGTTATCCACAAAACACCCTCATATAATCCCACTCGCGGTCAGTCTCCAAATAAAGAGCCTTAGGACAAGAAAAGCAACAGAAGCAAAAGATAAATGCTGTCACCAGTTACATCAGGAAATACACAGGGTCAGTTCAGGAGGCTGAGAGAGACGAGCTCAAACGACTTTCGATACGTTACCTACCCCTAGTGAAAATGGGTCAAAGTAAATGTGCAAGTAATAAAAAAAACAAACAAACAAACAAACAACAACAAAGAAACGTCTGCATTTAGAATGTATATCCAATTCAACAGGTGCTTTCTCACTTTTACTCAAGCACAAGTTCCGCGTTTTAAGTCAAATAACTACATTAACACTGAAAAAGAAAAAAGTGCCTTAGGGATCAAAACAGCTGACAAACACAAAAGGGTAAAGGAAGCGAGCAAAGTCAGCGTATGTGAATATGATTTGACAAAAACGGCGCAGGTTGTTTTTCTTCTGTCCGGGTCGGGCGCTATAGACACACAGCTGGTCAGGAGTGACCGAGCAGATATTACTCTGTGCAAACCAGTCCAGGTTTTCCATCAAATCATTTCTTTATGGAGCAGAAAGTTGATCTGACTTGTTGGTGAAAGCCCATACTGTGGGTCAGCGAGCTGTTCGGTACATCCCACTCTCCCACGCCCGTTTATCTACAGAGCTGCTATACTAGTACTGATACTAGGATGCTTCATATGAGGAATGTGAACCAAAAACAGATACAGAACATTCACGGCACGGCTGAATATGGGTGCGTGGCAACTACGACACCCGCAGAGGCTCCACTAGAGGATGAGGAACGAATTCACGTGACTAGTCCAGCCATCTGCACGTGTACACGCGCACACACACACACACGCGCGCACACACACACAGGGATGCAAGTCATGAATCGTATTTCGGCTCGGTACAAATTAAAAGCTGACGACCGGAAGATAAGACGCTCAAACAGGCTGACAGTCCACAGACGAGCTTCAGATATGATCTGTAATCACATGCTGACTGAACATATATTACGTAAAAGTGAATCACACATGGGGACCCGGGTTCAAATCCCAGGAGGGGCTTGCAATAGGCTGGCATTCTGCCCCGGGTGTACCTAGGCATGCTTCCACTGAAATCCAGGTTAGGCTCCGGTCCCTCCCAGACCAAGAAAGGAGGGTGGAATATCTGAATTTTCTTTCTGTCTTTGAATGTTTACATTTTGCGAGATGGCTAAATTCATAACAGTAATAGGAGGCATCAGATAAGGAAGATTTACCTGGGATGAACAAAGACAGCATCTCAAAGTGTTACTATGGCAACCACAGATCTGCCTGGTACATCTCTCTCTCTCTTTCTCTCTCGCTCACACACACACACACACACACACACACACACACACACACACCCCATTGTGAAGCCAAATTCTCAGGGACGTGTCCACAGCCTACCCCGAGATTCAATGGGAGCGCCTAGAGGTGCAGCCCAGGTTTTGTAAACACACCACTCGTTATTGCCCCACCCAGGATTTGAACCACGTCCACATAAACTACCTTTTCCAGCAGGTTGGAAATGTTTTATTAACGATTTCCATGCCGTCTTCAGAAAATGGGGGCAAAACGGTTTTACAAACTTCGCAGTAAACAAATGACTCAATGACCAATTTTCAAAATGGGCAACAAATAGCAGGAATAACAACAAGGGTTCGATTTATGGTTTCAGTTCAAACCTTCAAATGCACAAAAACTAATGAGAGGTCATTGATGAGATAATTTCTGGGCACTTTGCTGGTGATTAAATGAGATGTGAAGGCATGGACGGGGCGGTCATGGTCAACGCGATCACGATAAGGTTTCTGAGATGCTGAATGTTTAGATCTTGTCTGAAAATTTGGCGGTTAAGCGATGAAACAAGTCATGGAGTGTAGCCTTTATCTTCAGACTTCTAGCCTGTTGGTCTCATGTCCAGTTCATAGATTGTTCACAGCACATGCCAACACATGAGTCGCTACAAATAAATGAATAACTTACATTTACAACCTTTAGGAGAGGCCTTTATTAAGGGCGGCGCAACTGACAAACTTACAATCCAAGCAATTGTGGGTTAGAAGTCCTGCCCAAGGGCCCAACAGTGCTAGCTTGGCAGAGGTGGGATATGAACCCTGGACCTTATCCGCAAGGCTACTACATTCCCCCAAAATTAAAAAAAAAAAAAAAAAAAAAAAACATTTTTCCAATCCGGCGGTCTCCCCACACAGACTATAAACACAGAAACGAACGGCACATTGGATGAATGCAGGTCGATTTTGTAACCTACTCCGTAATCTTCTCAGCGCCATCTAGTGGCCACTAGACGTCAATAACAGCATCCTTGTCTGAGGACTTTTGATTGCTCCAAGTAAATTTCAATAAGTGGGTAAAACCAGAAGCGAAGTAGAAATGTGGTGCGGCACATTTTTTAAATGCTGTGTCCGTTTTAAAATGCAGCGGTATCCCGGGAATACCCTCATGCCACCCATCCCCACTTTGGAGCTTAATTTAATGTACGGTAGCATCTACAGTCAAATCTAACCCCAGTAACCTAAAGCAGATGTTTAGTTTTTGGTTGCAGTTTTTTTTTAAAAATCAATATACCTGATGCTCAATTTAAGTTTAGTCCCCAACAAGATATATAAACAAGAGCCATAACCATAAACCTCGTTTAATATAGAGACTATACTAAAAAGCAACGCATTTTCTTCGTCACATGGTTAAAAAAAAAGTCAACTTACAGAGCGAATGGCGGTCACATGGAGCTCTTACCTCTGTGCTATGGAGGTCGTTGACCTGGGTTGCCTCCTCCCTTTTAAGGCACGTAACTTGTCTCCCTGGGTCAGGCTCGGACCGTTTTCAGCAAAGTCGCCATTCTGGTAAACAATCGACAAACACCGCTCTGAGCACACGTGTGTGAATACGTAACACTCAAGGTCTGAACAATTCTAATAAATTACAACAGGGGGGAAAAAAAAAAAAACCTGCCTCAAATTCAGATGTTAAGGCCGTAAACACTGCGGTTTCACGAGCAGAGGTGGGAGTTTAAGAAGGTCCATCATTCATGTGAGCTCAAGTAACCATCATATAGGTCATGGGCTCGCTTGCTCATTCTGTTTGGACTAGACTGGCTGTTCTAACTCGGTTGATGTGTTTAGAGATATTTGCTGTTCCTCGTGTTGGTGTGGATGGCATTCCCCTTTATTTGTACCAAGATGTAAATGCTGTCCTAAAAGACCTGTCCTATTGTAAGTAGTACTCCTTATAACGGCTAATAGCCATACAAACTGGTTCACGTTTAACTCTGAGTTTCTGGGTGATCTCTCTGAACGTTCCTTTATTCTGTCTATCAAAACAAAAAGTAGCAGGTCCATCATACCGTCCCATCAGGTGTTACGGGGGAGGATCTATGGAACTGCAAGAGGCAGCAGCATGTGGAACGCCAGCGAAGTCATCATCAGTGTGGAGCGTTTCGTCGTCTGGTGAAGCGCCCACGGGTCACAAAACATCACTGTGGATGGCGTCCTCGTGCCTACGTGAGTTCGTTGAGGTCGAATCGGTGCAGGGTTCGGGGCGCGTCTGATTCACGTTTCGATTTTTTGATTTTTAAAAAGCTTCCGAATATTTTCCACAGCTGGTCGAAGCCACGGACGCAGAAGCAGCGGAGGCAGAGTGCCATCTGCAACACGCAATAGATGACACCGAACAACCGCAACAAACCGACAGCCTCGGCCCTCTTCGCCACCAAGCTCTGGAATGACCCCTTTTATTGGCAGGGGCGGGACGGTGATAATCGTGACCTTCACAAGCATGACTCATCCTACCCGCGTCCTTGAGGACCGTTACTCCAGTGGCCAATTAGACGAGCGTTGCATAATTTCCTTGCTGCGTATGTATGCAGTAATAACAATCCATAGAGCCAGACGACCCCCTTACTGAGCCAGGGTCAGCGCTGATTCATAGGTCTGTGTCACATTCAGACTACCAAGAGCTACTTACACAACGGAAATATAACAGCAATACAAAGCGCAGCGTTACTGTAATCGTTTCCTGCTATGGACGCACTGACTGCAGCCCCTCCCAAAAAACCGCAGGAGCCATAAAAAACTAAATACAGCCCAGGTTAATGCAGCTAGCTAGCTGGTTGAGACCATGTTTTATTTTAAGCTTTCATAAACAACAAAATATGCACACTTTAACAGACCCAAGCTCATTATTAGGAACACTGGTACTGGTGCTCCACGGTCCCCATCAAACGCCTTTGAGAGAAACGATTTCTGTATTCACCGGACACATTATTGGGTTTATTCACTGCTCCTTAACGCCGATATCTAACCGGCCATCAGCTCGGTGCATTCAGGCACGTAGACGTGATTATCTCGGGTTTCTGAGGTTCAAACCGAGCCTCAACGTGGCGCGGTCGTTGGCTCTAGGCAAGCTGGTCCGAGTGTTTCACTCACATGGCGCCATCTATTGGGCTCGCAGAGAATGGTCTGAAAAAGAGGAACTCTCCAGGGACGGCAGTTCTCCGGGTGAAAACGCTTTGTTGATGCCAGACGTGACCATCGCTACTTCGTTACAACCGAGGTACGCAGACCGGCACGTCAAACCTTGAAGCAGATGGGATACAGCAGCAGAACCACACGGGGCGACGCTCCTCTCAGCTGGAAACGGACAACCGAGGCTACCGTTTGCATGGCAAAATTGGAAAAGCGCCGAGTCGCGAACATTCGGATGGTCGGGTCAGAATTTGGTGTAACGAGAAAGCAGGGATCGATCCTGCCTTGTACCACGAGCACAGTGCATCTCATGATGGCCACTTCTCAGCAGGAGAACGCCCGCTGTCCCAAAGCTCAAATCATCTCAAACTGGGCAAACTGGTATTCAAACGGCCTTCACGGTCACCAGGTCTCAATCCAGTAGAGGATACACCTTTGGGTTTGGGTTGTGGAACGGGAGATTCGCATCAAGGCTGTTGAATCTATGCCACGGATAATTATTCACGGAGGCAAACTCGGGCGAAATTGGGTCAGACGCAGTATAGCTGACGGTGAAGCCGTTTTTAATGCGGGTCATGACGATAAATTCCGTCGTCGTGGTAACGAGCACACCACCACAAAAAAAAAAATAAAACCTTGATGAACCCTAAACCCTCCCGCCCGCCATTACTATGATACGAGCCTTGCCCTGAAACGACCTCGGTGGCCACACGATAGATTAATACCCAGACGAATGAGAGACTGGGGCAGTGACTGCGTAACTGGAAGGACTATCGGGCAATCAGACTATACGGGCGGTGTTTAGGGACCCTCTCACCTCCTCCAGGCTGCTGGATCTGAGGAAGCTGGTGCTGATGGTCAGGTCGTCCATGTTGGCGATGAGACGAGGCATGCTGCTCTCCTCGTACAGCCGAGATTTCTGCTGCTTCGAGCGATACACGTCTCCCTGAGCCCACAGACTAGCCTGTTTCCTACACCGAGCACAAGGAAAAACACAGTGCATAAAACATCGACACAACAATCCTGATCATCCAACCGCTAACCTCCAAAATGCCCCAAAGTATATCACCCCTGGAAAGGAGTGTGTGTGTGTGTGTGTGTGTGTGTATATACACACACATACAGACACTCTACATTGCCAAAAGTATTCGCTCACCTGCCTTGACGCTCATATGAGCTTAAGCGACGTCCCGTTCCTAATCCGTAGCGTTCAGTAGGACGTTGGTCCGCCCTTCGCCGCTAGAACGGCCTCAGCTCCTCTGGGAAGGCTGTCCAAAAGGTTTAGGAGTGTGTTCGTGGGGATTTTGGACCGTTCTTCTAGAAGCGCGTTTATAAGGTCACGTACTGATGTTGGACGAGAAGGCGTGGCTCTCGGTCTCCGCCCTAATTCATCCCAAAGCTCTTCTATCGGATTGAGGTCAGGACTCTGTGCACTTCATCCACATCAGACCCTGCCGTCCAAGTCTTTATGGACCTTGCGTTGGGCACTGGTCATGTTGGAAGAGGAAGGGGGCCAGCTCCAAACTGTTCCCAAAAAAGCTTCCGCTGACCCCGCCCCGTCAGTTTACGTTTCCTACCGAGTCCACGTCGTTCCCAAACCCTTCCGTTTTCTTATAATCCAGCTGAGGGTCGGCTGTGGAATATTTAGGAGCGAGGAAGTTTCATGACTGGATTTGTTGCCCAGGCGGCCACCTATCACAGCTCCACGCTGGAATTCAGGGAGCTCCTGAGAGCGACCAAATGTTCGTAAATACAGCCTGCACGCCCAAGTGCTTCCTTTTATACCCCTGCGGCCATGGGCGTGATTGGAACACCTGATTCAGACCATTTGGATGGGTGACCAAATACTTTTGGCAATATAGCGTATGTCAGGTCTGGTCCCTTTTTGAGTGTTGGTCCTCTCAAGGTTTCTTCCTTTTCTCAACTTGGATACCATACGATGATCTACAGAATTATTTATTTCTTTATTTATTTAAAGTTTGGAAGCGGGACCTGTTTGGATCTGTATAAACGCCCGTTCTGTTGCAGACCCTGAACCAGTCCATGCGCCAGGCGGATCTGAACTTTGAGAGGCTGAAGACCGAGTCGGAGCGGCTGGAGCAGCACGCCAAGAAATCCGTCAACTGGCTCCTGTGGCTGATGCTCATCTTGGTGTCCTTCACCTTCATCAGTATGATCCTCTTCATACGCCTGTTCCCCCGACTCAGATGACGACGACGACGATGATGTCACGTTTACTGGAACTCACCTTACGTCGTAGCGAGCCTTAACGACTGACGAACTCATAACGAACACTACATCCGATCCCCGGCTTGATCCCGACTGCAGACCCTGCCCTGCCGTGTTTGCATGTTCTCCCCGTGGTTGTGCTTGGTTGCCCCGGGTGGCTTTTTTCCCCCCACGTTAGGAGGACGTGTTGGGTTAATTGGTGGCTCTAAATTGGCCCGGTATGAATGTGATTAATTAGTATCGATGTAACCTCAGACCTGCCGTGAACAGCCACTTATTTTTTTTATTTTTAACGGTTTAAAAGCAGTCGTTTGACACCGATTTCGTTTTTTCTGACCAACTTCCCCAACGAATGATCATTTCATGTTGTAGTAACTTCGGGTTTCTGAAGATGGCGCTGCACAAGGATGATAGGGCTCTCAATACCTGTGGGGTACTCTGTCGGGATTCGTAGGTTGAGAAGAGGTGGTACAGTGCGATGAGTGTCTTGTCTGACGTGTGGAAAAAAGGCACGAGGCTCAATAAAGCGATCAAAATGTATTTCTGTGCCGCTTTTTTTTTTTTTTTTTTACAACGGAGCGTCGTCTCAAAGCAGCTTTGCAATCTTACATGATCTTAAAAAGCCAATCCCAAGTGGGGCAACCCCGGGGCGACAGTGGCAAGGAAAATCCCTGAAAGTAGAAGGGAGGAACCAAGACTCAAAAAGGGACCCGACCTGCATGGGTGGCCCAGGTGATCATTAGGTAAATACTTAAAAGTGCATTAAAGTAACCGTAAAATGAAGTACGTAATACAGTTTACTGTGCCAAAGGCCGTAGTGTGAAGGAAGTGGCAGAATTTGTGGAGGAATTAAATGCTATTAGGGGTGACCCTCTGTTTCCGCTAAGTATATTTTCCTTTTTTATTTTTATTTTGAATGCCCGTCGATGTAAAAAAAAAAACAAAAGCGTCGCTTTTAATCCACGTAATTGCGTGTATAGGTCATAAAATAAAACCGTGTTTAGTTTTGTGTAACATCAGTCCGAGACGAAATGTTCCTCTGAAGGTCCGCTCACAGCTGGATGGTCCTGAGGGCTTGTTTGAACCTGCCTGAGCTGGAGGGCGGTGAGCCGAGCCTCAGCAGGGACTGGTCCTGATCCTCCAATAAATCAAGCGTACACACACACACACACCGCAAACCACAGGCTGTCCTGGCATCACGTCTCACACACACACACTGACGTGGTTCGGGGCTCCATACTGATAAAAGCCACTCCTTCCTGTCAATCAGGGCCAAATCGACCCAGAACGTTTTTTCTGTCTGGGCTGGTGTTGGAACTGGAAGCTTTGGTGGAGAAGCAGCTGTGTAGGAACTGGAACGTACTGCACTGGGGCCGGAACTGGATTTAGCCTGAGCAAGAACCAGGTAGTGGAACCGGTCTATTTGGTCCTGGAACTGGGAGTTTTTGTTTGTTTGTCGAAGTGGGAAGTTCTGGTACTCTGAGCAGTGGGAATGGTTCCTTAATTCTCCGGTGCGTTGGTGTGTGAGTGTGTTGTTTATACCTCAGTACACTCACCAGCACCACCAGCACCACCAGCAGCAGCAGCATTAATCAATGCGGTGACACGAGCGTTCCTGGACCCCCCGCGGCTCGCTGTTATTGTGCCGCTGATCGGTTCTTTGCTGCTCGGGGGTCAGGTCGAGGTTTTAATTTCTCCCACACTGACTCGTTCGGCTCTTAAAGCTCTCAGCGGGGCGTCCGAGGCCCGAAACTCCAGCAGGTGCAGCTCTGTTCCAGGAAAGGACTCGGGAACACGCTGATTAAAATACGCAAGCCAAAAGCGCAATGGGAACCGAACAACACGAGCCCGGCTTTCTTCAGTCCTGCGTCAGAGCCGGAGATAAGGTTCTCCACTGTTAACGTGGCCTTGTTGCTTCGGAGAGAAAGAGAGAGAGTGAGAGGGAGAGAGAGAGAGAGAGTGAAAGAGAGAGAGACAGGGGGAGAGAGAGAGAGACAGAGAGAGAGAGAGAGAGACGGAGAGAGAGAGAGAGACGGGAAGAGAGAGGGAGAGAGAGACAGGGAGAGACAGAGACGGGAAGAGAGAGACAGGGAGACA
>JAUZST010007133.1:0-14386 GCA_034779995.1 Parotocinclus haroldoi | reverse complement strand
CTCTCTCTCTCTCTCTCTCTCTCTCTCTCTCTCTCTCTCTCTCTCTCTCTCTCTCTCTCTCTCACACACACACACACGCACACACGCGTTGTTCATAACTATAAATATACCCTCTCCTCAGTGATGGCTGTCAGGCCCTGTAACCTTGGCTTCTTCACTACCATACTGATTTATGGCAAGGCCAGATTGGACTGACCTTGCACTTGGTCTCAAGCAGTATAAGTGATGGCGGGTTATCAGCAGCTAAACTGCCAGCAATCTTAGTGCAGGGATAGCGTTGCCTTTGTCTGTGTCCGTCCGTTTTCTCAGCTCTAATCCTGGATGTGCCAAATGGATGTGAGTAACTAGACACTTTGAGCTATCGCACAGGACTGTCGGAGTAAAAGCTTAACTGCAGCGGGGATCAAGCAGCGGTCAGCGATAGCTAGCTTTAATTTCATGCCTAATTTCTCCCTGTGCTCAAAGAATTGATCTTCCTCCTCTGTCTCTCTAACCTCAGCCTAGCTGTGGGGAGCCCACGCCGGATGGGGCATGATGGAGGCCAGCTTCCCGACATCCATCACCCACCTCCCTAGCCCTGAATTCATGGATCTACACCTAACAGACCCACCCTGTTGAAAGTCCATCCACACAATGAGCTTATTTGATCATCATAAACTCAACAGGCCAGATTCATCAAGCAAGCATTCCCTGCTAAGCAAAATTCATTCTTATAGCTTAGTGTGGGCTGTACAATGCTATGATGGGATTTTGAAGAAACAAAACATGTATGGAGCTAGAACCACTGGATTATTATTAGTATTAGTCTCCAATAATACTGAGTAACATGGTGGGATTATACAATTACACATTTGATTAAAATTGCTTATATATTCAACAAATATAATCTAACCATTTACTCTAAAACATCTTCTCTTGTGACAAATATTATGTTCTGCATGTAGCATATTTGGTAGCTCAGTTTTAAGAGCCAAAACAGGATGCTTTGCTTTGCTTTTTTTCATAGACAAACACTGTGCATGTAATATCAATTATATAACTAATTATTATTATTATATTAAACATATTTCGGATAGTGTGTGTCTAGTTTATGTACAGAGGCAGGATATATGCCAAATGTGCAGTAGTTCCATTGCAAACTGCTTTTATTTAAAGCCAACTTGATGACAGCTGTTTTTTTGTCTTATATTTCTTGGTAGTGAAACCTGTCACTTTCTGTGTACGTCTATTTATAATCTGGTAACCTCCAAGTTATCCAAAATCTTTCAATAGCTTAATAACAGTAGAGGATGTCTAGCACGCATGCATGGGTTCATGTTTCAAAGTATAACACATTAACTTCTATACATCTGTTCTATACATCTATACCAAAACCTTGTACTTCTCTAGCTATTATTCGAAGGTACAATGTACCAAAATAGCCTAATAAATTTCTCATATCATCCACTAGTCACTCTGTTTGCACCAGATGCCCTCAAGGCTTAAAAGGATGAAATCTCCATTAGAAGTTAAGCTGCAATGTTAAGAAGCAAGGGTTTGCCCTGTACTTTCATTACATCCTTCAAAATTGCATATGAATTGCATATGAAGCACTTCCCATAGTATGCTTGAACTGCACAGGAATGTTAGCAATATCATAGATGCAAATTAATTTGCCTTTACTTCCCCAGGGGTTTGGATCTGCTACAAATTGCAACTGGTTAAAGTGTAATCTATTAAAAGACACTTGAAGCTTATCGAAATAACTGTCTCTTCTTTAGCAAAGCTACTGTCATGGTAATATTGCAGTTTTGATGAGCTTTTTGCAAAGCAGCCTGACTTAGGCAGTAAATCTAATTTCCATTGACACATCAGATTATTTGTATGATTTGTAACACTTATCTTGCTCTTAAAAGTGTTGTGGTGATGTGAGGCTGGTGTATTAAATTCGGGTAGCTCTGTTTTCATAAACAAAATCTATAATGGTGGCATACAATCAAGGTAATGCTGACAGGCTTTATGGCTTCAGCATATGCAAAGTCTTTGCCTCTGATGTTTTGTAGTCATTTACCACTGAATCCTCAAGAAGTCCTTCAGCAGAATAACATGCATTCACTAATAATGAAATCAGTGGGTGACACACAGACATTGGTGAGGGATGGCATACTTGGAGTGCACCACAGACACACAGTCAATCCTTATTTACTTAATTGCATGGCAAGTGGGTCACATGGAGCTATTTGTCTCTTTGTCTGTCCCACTGTTTGTCAGGATGTTTCATCACTGGCTGGGTTTGCATCTTCGGTCCCATCTGTGCCCGTCTGCATGTGCGAGGTGGCAGAGAGAAACAGCCCTTCCCAACACTGCTGGCAAAGGCTGCATCACTACCACCACCAGGCTATAAATCCTGATATAATGCAATGCACAGCGATATGCTCAACACTGCCATTGCAAGAGACAGGGAGAGATGAGAGAGAGAAAGAAAAAGCGAGAGAGAGAGAGAGAGAGAGAGAGAGAGAGAGAGAGAGAGTAGTGGTAAAAAAAGACTAGGAAGAAACAGAGTGAGGGAGAAAGTGCCTTTGGCTCCACTGATCCAATTAGTAGAGCTTGTATGGCTGCTCACTCTCTTTCTTCATCTCTCTCTTTCTCACACTCCTTGCTCTCTCTCCTCTTCCTCCTCATCTTAATTGGAAGCCGAAGAGACCAGTCGAAATCGCATTAACAGAGGTCCTGACAGAGAGGACCATCAATCTTTTTTTATTACGGTGTAATGGGGGTTCTTGGGAGCCGCGATTCGATTTGTCACCGGCCTCGTTCGCTGATAACAGGCATTTGTCATCACTTTCCCCCTGCGTTAATGTTATCATCCCAGTCCTGACAGCTGCCTCCATCCAGGGAGTGCCAGCGACACAGCACATCCGTCAACATAATATTTCCATGGCCAAGGGGACTGCTACAGCAATAAGCCACATTAAAGCACTTATGAGGAGAAAATCTGTTGTCATTAATTAAAATGTTAGAGGTAGCAGCAGGTTTGCTTTGTGAAGCTGCTGCGCCTGTTTGTGTTCTTTAAAAGGTCATAGGGAGGTGGCAACATTCTTGTACATATTTTCATCCTGCTGTCACTATGCTAATTGTCCATTCTGGATATAAACCTGAAAGCAGGCTAGTATGTATAATGGGTTTTATCTCTCAGGAAGGAGAAATATGTGTCTGAGTACCTACACACTAAACACTCAATCCACATTTGTTCCATTCCTACTCCAACCACAAGGAGGCAGAGCTGAGTCCGCAGTGACAGGTGGTGAGGAGACAGTAGATTCCTCTGCTGCTAATTAGACCAACATCCTCTCCTTTTACTGACCTACAGGATGACAGTTCTTTCATCAGGGGAGGCAATTCCGAGTGAAATATTATCTGCTGTATTTAGAGCTGCACAAGGCAACAATAACAAAATCATGTAATCCTGTTCAATGCACTAGTTGTAGGGAAATGGAGATGGACCTTGATTTATATATTAACAATCTTTTCAGTCAGTCCTATTTCTGTAATAAAGAAGCAATTCATCAAAATATCCATACTACTTCTCTTAGTCCAATGATGATATTCAACCCCCTCTGAAAATATGTCAACTAGGCAAAATGTCCTTTGGTGTCATGGAGGCATGTGTAATAGTCAATGATCTTATACCAAGAGGTACACTAGCCAAAAGTAACCTTTGATGCAATTAAAAAAGAAGCATTTGATTTGGTTTCATTAAACAAAATAATCAAAAAAGCAAATAAAAAGTCGAAGAATGTTGTTTGATTAAGACTGCCAAATTAAGACTGTAGAGAAATCTGTGTAGAGTAAAATAAAATTGGAGCAGTGTATATATACTGCTCATGTAAATTAGGGGATACTTCAAAATGATAACTATATGACAAACACACATTTATTATATTTATTAGATTAGGCTTACATTATTAGTTAGCTAACCAGCTAAATACCAGCTAATTGTTAAAGTAGCTAAATTGTTATTTAAAGTCAGATCTCTGAATTCACTTGGTTCAAGCAGAGTTACACCCTGGGCAGAGCAGAATCCCAAGGAACTGCAGGGTTCCATAACTGCTTCATGCTGCAAACCTAGCCCATTATTATATAACTGTTCAAGTATTTTTGATAATTCTGCATGAAAATTCTACTAGCCAAGCTAATAGTTATTGACACTTTCTATACTAAAGCATACTGCAGATATTTAAGAAGCCAAATAACTTATCATGGAACAGAAGCAGTCCATTTGAATTGCTCCCAAATCACAGCAAAAGTACACACTTGAGGCATGTATTCCAGTCCCATTGAAGACCATAATGCCTCAATATGCCCAATTACCATAAAAACAAAAGAAGAAGAAACAGGATGTGATCATAGGCATATTATGTATATTATTATATTAAATATTTGTACATCAGTATATGGGTGCAATTTCAGATGCCCCTTCACTCTCTGTGCTGCTGTCCCAATAATAACATGTAGTGAAGCCGTGTTAACCTCATTGGCTATGAAGGTATACTTTATTTTCACTTTTTATGTTTTTATATTTCAGCTATTTAATGTATTTATTTATTATTAGTATATAGATTTTATCATAAATTACATATGAATATAGTCAGAAAAACAATCGTATAGGGTCAGGAATGGATTATCCTATTTTCATTGATACTTATGGGCAAATTTTATTCTGATTTTGAAAGAAATTGAAAACCAGAAGCTACCAGAACCAGTTTGATTTTTGAAGTTCCACTGTATTGGCTATTAAGTTTTGTCATGCACATACTCTTGTTTCTCTCATGTGAAGCCACATCAACTGGAAGAGTGGATTAGTTTTCTTGTCAGAAAATTCATTCAGAGAGTACAGCTTTGCTTATACGGGTACATTTAACCAGTGACCTTGAGCCCAGTGGTCAAAAGCTGGAAGACTCAAAGCCAGACATGATTTAGCTTGCCATTTCTTTTCTTGCACTGGGAGATTTGGGCATTTCATATAATTTGTCTATGCAAGCCTCTTCTGGGGAGCTTCAGAGGCCCACACAGATGGAGCTCCCTGCCTAGGGGCTACGAAGTTAGCAACTCACCTCACTATACGCACAGCTCGGTGCACCTAATAGACCTGAGACGTCACAGACATGCTGTTTCGGTTCTGAGGCCAGTCTTAGTTTATGGTATGTTCAGAATATTGTGCAATAGATATCGCTTTCCACATCACAAAGACACTCTAGGGGAATTAGACTCTAACAACATGACAACTTGTATCTTTTTGAATGAAACATCTGCTAATGGGTTCTACTTACTCTATCTGTATTCAGGAGTGCTAGTCCAAGCAGCTTTATTATTAACACAATTCATCAGGTAGTATTCAGTGAGATTTTCGAGACGGAAATAATTAGAATTTACTTGTATGTTAAGACAATGTGTGAGTAAACAGTGCTAAGGAATAAGCTACCTACAAAATGCTATATGTAATGGCGACTGTATCTTGATATGTAACTAACAACATGTGCTCGTTCTTCATCCTACAAGAAAGTCACAGTATGCTTATTTACAGGAAGATATCTCTATGGGAGGAAGCCACTTACTGTGTAACTAATGCTAATGCGCCCGAGTGGAAAG
The DNA here is from genome assembly GCA_034779995.1 of Parotocinclus haroldoi. Taxonomy (NCBI): domain Eukaryota; kingdom Metazoa; phylum Chordata; class Actinopteri; order Siluriformes; family Loricariidae; genus Parotocinclus; species Parotocinclus haroldoi. The sequence goes on along the minus strand of JAUZST010007133.1, from coordinate 8,758 downwards.
GCATTTTACATGAATTTCCACACTGAGACTATGTGAAGAGTCATGTAAATGAGCCTGGTCAAGAGGCTGTGCATTCAGGAGTGCAGTACTTATAGATAAAGGTAAGAAAGAAATAGAGACTTTTCTGTTAATTAAGCATTAAATTCGCCTCCTCGGCGAGTTAATGAAGCTGTTCTGGGTTGGCACTCAAGCTGCTTGGCGAAAACTGCCACATCTCTGCTCAAATCCTGCTGCCCCCCTGTGGTTCCCATAAAAACCCTACCACAGATACACTGAAAACTCTTTTAATTGCTGGGATTTACAAAAGGAAATATTCTGAGTTCACATTAGGTCAAATAAAATGAACTTAAGAAAATAAATGTTGTTATGTAAATGTTTCCTAACAGTTATATCTACAAAACTAAACTGCTGCTGTAATTAAACTAACAGTGTATTGTGATGTATGCCTCTAAAATGGATCAAGAAATCACAGTTGATAGGACATAACACATGAGAAAATTATTCAAAATAAGCTAAACATGTTTGCTGGAAAAGGCAGCAGAGGTTAAATTAAATATTCTAACATTTGTATATTTTGTCATACAGTACAATGTTTGAAAAATGTTATAAATAATGTTTCTGTCTGTCAGCATTGGTTTTGTGCAGATATAGGTTGCAATATTTAAGGGCATGTTAAGATAGTACATGAGTCAAAATACAAACAAACAAACAAAGTTAACATTAAATGCAGTATTATTGTACAGCATACACTGTATTTCTGATTTTAGGAACTAGATAAGGAGCTGTCGAATTCCAGTGATCCATTTTCCAGTGTTCCATATCCATTCATCTTCTTCAGTTGGAGCTGATCCAGCTGACTGAAGGCTTGGCTTTCTACAACTGACTCTTTAGTAGCAAACATCTGACTGATCTCCATAAACGTCTTATTCTTTGTTTCAGGAATAATGAAGAACACATAAACAGCCACTGCCAAGCACACAGTGCTGAACACCAGGTAGCAGTAGGCCCCTGCCAACATCTGTGATGGAAGAAGAAAAGGTTACAGTTATTTTAGCCTAAACTCAGCCCAAATGAATACAGTCTTTGAATATATATTGGATGGTATAGGGTAACTTTGAAATCATACCCTTAATACTTAATATGTATATTTACGCAAAACAAAGTGTACATTAATTACACTAGCTTCTTACACTAGCACTACCATGTGTCTGCTATTTAGGACTGATGTATATTAGCAAAATTAAGGTATTATGTCAATGCCATATAATTACATATATTGCAGTCTTAGACAGACTATTCTTTTGACACTTTCAACGTTAAGTGTTAGCTAGGGATGTGCAGGCACAGAGTATCTGCATCATGGCTGAACAATCCTATGCTGGATCACAATTTGATAAGATTTGACATGTTTTCCAACTGTGCAGTTGATAACTTTTATCCTGTGTCTTGATACTGAATGACGTGACACATATATCTGTGTGAAGAGAGGACAAAATATTAATCAGTGTTCTTGGCAACACTTTAATGAGAAAACAACTGTTGAAAAGTGAAGATACTGAGTGTGAGGAGTTCCTCTGAGGTCAACAGGTCAACTACACTGCTCACAAAGAAATAGGTGATATTTCATTGTGGACGATTTCATTTTGGATTATCCCCAAATTTTTGTGAGCAGTATAGATTTGGTGAGTACCCGATCCTGTCTTTCACCTGCTGTTCCATTTGATTTTGCTGGTCAGGTAATGTCTCTCAAATTCTGTAACTTTTTTTAACGGTTGTTGGGTATCAAATTTGATACCATCCCATAGAGACTCTGTGATGTCCTTCTACCAACCAATTTTACACCGCATATTCTGTTTATACTATTTTATTATGCATTGCATTCACCTTAGAGTACAGAAAATTCATGCTGGTTTATGCTAAACTGAAGTCTATTCACATTGAAGTATGAGGCACTGCTAATGGTGGCCTTGGTGGTTGCTTTGGGGGAGTTACAATTAAGAAATCAGGATCAAATAGACATTTCAAAATGTGCAGTGATCAGATGTTGGAATTGTATTTAGAAATGATAAGAACATGATTAAAACAATCCAGGTCGTAACAGCACCTGCAGGAATGGAAAGATGAAGCCAATGGTAAAGTTGGACATCCAGTTCAGAGACCCTCCCACAGTATAAGCAGCCGGACGATGGGACTGCTTAAACAGTTCTGCCGTGATCAGGAATGGGACACCAGCTTCAAAACATAAGCAAAATCAAAAGTAAAACGCTGCTCATAGCTTTTTCTGGTCTCAGACTGATCATTGAAATCCAAAGTGTTTCTAGTAAAGGGTACAAATGGTCAGCAAGTTTTTTCAACATTCAAATGCCTATGGGAAACACAGATAGATTCAGGTACATAAATGAATGTAATATACATGCATTAATGCATAAGCCCAGTTCTCTTCTATAATGCAACGCTTTACGATGGGAACAGGACAATAAACTGGCTTTATGAGGTGCTCATTATTGTTCCAGTGCTTAACTTCTAATCCTTTTTGGCTACAAGTGAAAAATAAACAGGCGAAAGGTATTATTTCATGTCTAATGAATTCAGGAACAAGCCAAGCGGTGACTTCATTATTTGTGCATGATAATTGCAGGAGAAAGCGTACTGCAGTTAAATTGATATGGAACTCTGCTTGTAATTCATTGTTCATGCAGGATTTTGTCTTAAAAAAGCCATATTCATCATTGTTTATGAACAATGAGCCATAAAAAATCCTAATTAAAGACGTAATTACAGCGATTGAGACTGAGGCCCGAGAATGAATTATAGATTTTGGAGTGGTGTTGGATCATACATCTACGGAGTAAAGCACTTGCAGTCTCATTAATCATTTCAGCTGTGCTCCTCTGCTGGACTCTACTCCTGTGGCATGCATAAACAATATGTCTGATACAGATAGATCACTGAACGAGTAATATATTTACTAAAAATGTATAAAAATCTTAATAAAATCTACTTTACTTGCTATGTAGCATGCATTTTAATTTTGATATCTTTGCTTAGAACAATTGACAATAACAAAAATGTTGTAGTTGACAAAAGACTTCGTTAGATTAAAGCATTTTGCATGCCACTAAGTCTATATTTGATCACGTCAATACCTTATAGTTACAGGTGAGAATAAAGTAAAAGGATATAAAGCATCTGTAAAAGCAGTATAGTAAAGCATAATCAAATACATGTGTATTATGTATACATGTCAGTTACATTATGTAAAGAAATTATGGCCTGAAGGTTCATAGGAATTTTGTTGTAGTAATTCTGCCTCCAGGTGTCACTATTTCCTTATTTCCAGAGGCCAAAGTCAACCTGGCCTCAAAGTACGTACTTCTGTTGATCAAGTCACACTCTGTAAACTACGTCTGAGCCCAGGCCGCAACACAGCATCATTCTACATAAAATAAATATTACTTTGATATCTTTGGCTATTTAAAAGTATCAGAAAATCCATAACATACCTGGTCCTATACAGAACCCTGCGATGATTCCAACTACACAGGCCACACTCACATACTTCATAAAGTACATATGTGTCTAAGAGAGGATAATAAAGCAGAATAAAGGTTACACGGTGGAGAACTGCAATGTTGCAATAATTAATCAAACAGGTTAAAGCACACAATAAAGTCTTACATTTGACAGATACAGATAAAAATTGTTTTGGGTTATTCTCACCTGTAGTATGAGAGAAATAGTTATCCCAGCACAACACAAACCCATTACCCCGAAACCCCCGATTATTAATGGCCTTCTTCCCATCCGCTCAACAGTGAAACACTAAGGAAAACAGGACACAATCAACAATCAGTGCGGATTCGCAGATATATCAATACATGACAATAGTATGTAACCCCTTCAAATGCTTAAAGCATAACAGTCAGATTTGTTTATTTTTGTCAGCAGAATAAATGCTATATGCCAGAGTTGATCACATTTTTTGCTCTCAAAACAATTTCCGACAAAGAACACGGTCAAAAACTGGACAAGTAACATGATTGTGTCTGTAAAAAGCAATGGTGGAACTCCTATTCCAGTGTTCTTTAACTCCAAAATATTCAGAATATAATACAATGAGATGGGAACGAAAGCACTTTGCTGACTTAAAGGAGGGTGCAGAGAGCAGCTGACAGCAGAATGAATAGTTGTAATTTTATAACCAATCTCTAGCCTTCCTCCTGTGTGCCATTCACCTCCCAAGTGAGGGCCAATTGACAATGACAGCAATGAGTTCTCCTGACTAACAGCACGTCTCGCCTCCTCCATTCGCTGATGGTGCATCACTAAATCCTGGCTAAGTGATACGCCTGGGAGAGGGAGAGAGAGTCTGGCCTTCAATATGGTTCTGAGATGTGACCCAGAGAAGAAGCCGATGGGAACAAGACTCATTCCCCTCTCTAATGCTTTCTTTTCATCTCATACCGTGTTCTCTAGGAGTGTCAGAGCAGAAAAACAAGTAAAAGTGAGCTGCAGAAGATGAAGAGAAAAGCAAAGCCAAGCAGACAGAGATCAGCAATAATCAGAAGGGAGTTTGCACAAAGCCTGGTTGCATTACAACTATGGCTGTGTACTATGGACTGGGAAGAAACCAACTGGTGGTTTATCTTGGCAATGTAAGAAATAGTTGATGCCAGGATGATTTTTAAATAACACGTCTCATGCTGTTTTAGCTTTAAATTGAAGAAAATATTGCAAATCATGAATGGAAATATGTAGTTCCTGCAAAACAATGTTATCGTTTTTAAAAAATCACACAAAATATAATTTATTTATCACACAGATCCTGTTTACACCAAGTTATTTTACTTTTATGCATCTTGAATATTGGGGTTATATTTGAATAAGGAGTAGCAACTTACATATGTAAATGTTCCCATTTAAAGCAGATTTTAATCTGATCACTCAAACTACTTTCTATTTCTTAAACCTGCTTCTAAGGCTTTTTATAGTCACATTAAAGATAAGGACAAATCTTTCAGAATCATGGCCTGTGCCATACCCAAGTGTTTAATTTACTGACTTCCTACTCATCTTCTAGACACTCGAGTCATGACTTGGAGTTGCATGCCACAGAATTGAGACTACTCTCAGACTCAAATTAAGTGACCCAAGCAGTAAATATTTATTTTCGGTGGTTTTCAGAACAATTCACACAATGCAACGGATTAACTGCCATCTAGTGAATTGTCTTGACCTGAATATTAACATGTCACATGTTGCACATGTATGCATGATAACCCAAACCATAATCAGGTTCCAATTACCCAGTTTAAACTAGTTCGCTTTTATACTAGGTTCGGGGAGGTTTTGAGACACATTATAAAGACAAATAAAAATAATGTAAATTGATATGTATTTTAGGATGCACCTGACCTCTATAAATATTTGACTTTCACAAGGTTTTAATGCCCAGTAGTTTGCAACATAGCACACCTCGTCCATTTCATTCCCCATACCAGAAAAAGGTAATGGAAAACCTGCATAGTTGGAAATGCACTAGATTTGTTAATATTCATTAGCAAATCACAAAACTAGTATTGAAACAAAACAGTATTAGCACTTGCCATGCCTGCAATGAGAGATTTTATTAAACGTTTTTAGCAGACATCAGCTTCTACACGATACCTCCCAAATTTGGTGCTTTCATCTTTAGGCAAAACTATATAAAATGAAAAATAATGACCTTTGATGAAGCAATGATTCAAATATTTATCGGCCCAGCGTTATGAGCTATTTTACATATTAAACAGGACACAGCCATCCGATTCCAAGCTGGCTGAAGTGAACCCTTACCCGGAACAATTTACAAATTGTAGTATGTTCTGCTGTGTACAATCCTAGTAATTGTGGGTAAAAGACTTTGCTTAAGGGCCCAACAATGACAAGTGTATGGCTTAAGATCCTATGGTCCATTGGCCAGTAACTTAATCGCTGTATTACCACAGTCCTAAAATTTTCATTATGACATAAGGTAATTAAAGTAATGCACAACACAGTAATTTAGAAGCAGATAGGCATATTACAAGTAAGGCATCAATTAGCTTGCAGAATGGTTAACTGTGGATTCATTTGAACAAATAAAAGATACATTTAATTATCATAAATAGTGGCCAGTCTTTAGAACGTACCTGAATTGAAGTATAAATTACTTCATTTTAATCTTCACTATTAGCCAGCTAGTTAACAGTCATATAATATAAATGTAAATACTCACCCCTAAGAGGCCCGCAATAATCTCTATGGCCCCTGTTCCTACAGTGGTGTACGGAATCTCTGGAGCTGGAATCCCAGCATTTTCAAATATGTCATTGGTGTAGAACCAGATCTGCAGTACAAGAGAGAAGGTGCACTGGGTGAAAAGGGGAATGAGGATGGGAGTGAGCATGAGAAAATGGCTTGAACAGGTGGTGTATCATAACTACGCAGTTATGGTGTACAACACTTCAGATTCAATTTTGGGACTGGAGGGGTGTATGTGAGTTTAGGCAGGGGGCTAATCAGAAGAAACACAGACGGTTTTAGAGCTACTGGGATTGTGGAGGACACACACGGTCAGACACTCTCCTGCTGCTGTGGCTCAACTCAGCCAAGACTCACCACCTGTCAACCCTGTTTACCCTGCATGCAATCATATACACACTTATAAACGTGCTGTCTTTTTTCTCTTTAAACTGCTTTCAGTCACATTCATGGTCCTCCAAGTAAATATAAGCCACAGTCCTCTTCATCTCATCTGTCTAATCTCTTTGACTGTTTTTCTTAAATTCCATTTTACACTTGCGATACTACTTAACCATCACACACAAGCTTAAATTTATTAGAACAGAGACTCTGCATTGGCTTAATTTCTTGCAGCCAGCGTTAATTTATGTCCACCATTCTAAATACCAGATGTAACAATATGGTCAGTCCGCCCCACAAAATTCACCACCCTATTGGATAAAGAATGCATTGATTGTCTGGCTTACGAGTTGTTTGCTTAAATGTCAGCACATTACATCCACACAAAGCTGCAGTCTATAAATGTCACATTGAAAGATACAATATATGCAGAACTGCACATAAGCATTAAAGGTTCTTATACATATATAGACACTTGCCCACTCTCTGTATTTGCAACCCAGCTATAAGTCAAACTCTGTTTTCTTGAACTGTGAGGTGACAGCACCCAATTCCCAGTATAACCCGCCCAAAATGTAGATATAACATATTTCACCTGTGTTTAAGTGCATGTTAGTCTGTTCCTTATAAATGATTATAAACTCTGCATCAGTTTGTCATTATCTAAACTGTATCTATGGTTTAGATGTTTAACTTGTTTTAATAATAGTCCATGTTTATTGCCTTGGCAGGGTAGAACAAATTAGATGCTATAAACACACTCTAGAAATAAGGAATCTAATTTGTTCAGCTCTGTTGGGTAAAGTATGAGCTTTCTGCCATCTCTGTCCACTTAATCATTTGAATAATTAATCTGCAGCTAAGTCAAATAATTCAGGAAGGTAATGCTCCGGTACTTTCCTGTCCAAGAAATAAAGCAAGGAGTGTCTTAGTCTGCACATTCAGAAAACTGCAACTTGCATGTATCTTCAAAAGTTCTCTCTGAGAGCCAATTATTCCATACAAGTCATCAAAAGATTTTATTGCCTTCACTGGTTATGATGTGTCGGTAGACACTTATTTTAGTCAAGCGAAAATGTAAACACAGTCTTACTGCATCGATACCAGACAGCTGCATCCCAATGTTAATGACGACCACAGAGAGGACCTGCCAGCGGACTGTAGGGTCTAGCAGCAGCTGCCAGACAGACACAGTCTCCACAGAACACAGTGAGCGCTGCTCCTCCTGCATTTCCTCAATCTCAGCCTGAATGTTACACTTGGCTCTGTACCACTTCAGAGCTGCAGGATACAGTTATATAATGGAAAGTTTAATATCATATCATATCGTGTCCTATTCATCAATATCACAGTAAAATCTATGTTTAAAAATACACAATGACTTTCTGAATTATATGTTTTAAATACTGTATCCAAATCCAAGAAATATACTCATTGACCAAAACAATAAGCACACAGATAGAAATGTCGGACTGCAAAACTTGGAATGCGGTTATGTTATATGCAGATATGTAAATGATTACAGATGTGGTCTGAGTAGACAGTGGGCCTTGCCACAAGAGGGTGTGAAATGCTTCCTCCCATTGCGCCATAAAAAGGCTCTCAGAGGCTACTTTTGGATACTTTTGGATAGTGTATATCTTGGTTAGATTTATGACATTTAGCAGACGCTCTTACTCAGAGTTCTTATTCTTACAGCTACTAAAACTGTACAGTTCAAGCAAGTGTTGGTTAAGGGCCTTGCAGCAGGACTTAATGGAGGCAGCATGGCAGGGGTGTGATATGAACCCTGGACCTTCTGGTCCATAATTCAGTATCTTAACCGCTAGGCTACCACAGTGATAGATCACTGACTGCCAGGCATCCCTCTACAATGCACTCACACTTTTTGCCCAGTTGACAGACTTCAAGAGGAGGCACATAATTGGACTAACAGAAGCAGTTTTATCATTTTGACTAATTGATTGTCATCTGGGTTGTTTTGATCTAGCCGTTTTGAGGTGTTGGGACCAGTGGCTCTGTACCACACACACACACACACACACACACACACACACACACACACACACACACACACACACACACACACACACAC
>JAUZST010007132.1:0-14387 GCA_034779995.1 Parotocinclus haroldoi | reverse complement strand
GTTCGATTCCGATATGCTAATAAGCTCGTGCTGCTCCGCGAGTCACACTACAGCCTCTGATTGGTCCAATTTTACATCCAATGGAATGCTGACATATCCAGACGACATTGAAGCAGCGGCAAATTCAAGCTGTACCTCTGTTGGCATGGAGATGCAAACAGAAGGAAATATTTATCTAGTAATAAAATGTAGTTCAGCATTTTATGTGAATCCAGACAACAATCCAGATCATCTCCATAAAGCCAAATGTTCCAAAATCATCTCAGTCTCTTTTGTCATAAGCACTTTATTTATGTATTTAATCCATTGAACAGATGCCCTTAACCTCTACTACTGCGATTTAATAAGATTCTTTAAGTTACTATTGTAAGATAATTGGTGCAAATTAAACATATATGATTTATATAAGGATAAGAATCATATACTGCAGTGTGCTCCCAAAAGCAAAAAGAAACTGGCTCTGACTAACAGCTTTTGTGTATTTTCAAAGATGCTCGGGCATTATGGGAAATGTAGTGCCTGTAGCAAAACTATGTTTCACGTCCTGTAATTGTGCTATAGTTCCCCTCAGCAATCCTGCATGAAATAAACTTTTTATCCTATCCTATATTAGTGGGGCATGCCAACATTTTACTGGGTTGCTTTCCCCAGTAAAGTGGGCTTGATGACACCCCTGACTGGTGGCAAGCAGATAGAGAAAATGAATAAATGAGTGAATCAAATCATAGCCTAGCCCAGCTATCCAAATTCTTTGCTATAATGTGGGGGATACAATGTGTTGGATATTTTAATTCCCTAACCAGTTATTCAAAGCACTAACCCGTTACAAAAAATGGCGATTTAAAAACATCAGATCCTTCACTTTCCTTTTGGTCTTAACCATGTATTATAGTATTGTATTGTAGTGTTCACACATACAGTGATACAATTAATGAACAAGATCCTGCTCGCTTTACAGAAGCCAGTCATTTAAATTAACTGTGATTTAAAATATACAGGAACCAGGTAGGAATGTTCTTAATGTTCACTTAGTTGTAACTAATGGAAATAGGCTCCCCCTATTCCGTTTTCCAATTAATATTTTTTTGTACCATGTACAGTCACAATAAAGCCATTGCGTTCTAAGCCATTCCCTTCAAATATTCATTATGAGAGCTAGTTTTCCGGAACAAGTTACAATTGGAGAACAACGTTTGGCTCTAATTGTGTGCAGAGCAGCTTAGTGATTAAAGCTCTTGACTACTGCTCAAAAGTTTGATGTCTCAGGTAAGGGTGTGTTGTAAAAAAGTGTGGGTCTTGCTTTATTACAACCTGCAGCAAGACTGTGGTACGTTGGGGCATGTTTGGACCCTTGACCAAGACCCTTAACCTCAAATGCTTAGCTCAGTTTCAAGTCACTGTTGATAAGAGTCTGCTAAAAGCTGTAAACATACTTTTAATACACTGATATCTTCTCTTGGAGAATCTCAACAAACCAGGTCCAGTTTACCAGAAAACCATGAAATTATTATTGGAATGTAGATTTATTCGAAGAACAAAGTGTGTATTCATTTACATTTAAGGACAAAATTGTATTCAGTGATTCATACGTAGTATGAGCTACTAAATAAAACCATTTCTTAAGTCATGATTGTGAGGAGAACTCAGGGCATTGTGCCCTGGATTGAACACCAGTCCATTGCAGGGCTGGCAAACATTGCTGTTGCCATGCCAGGGGATGATCTCGCCAAACGTACCTCCCCTCCTCAGACAGTCAGTCGTGTCTGTGATACCTGACCTGGACAGAAGGCACCACAGGGACCTGTGTTCTCATTCCAACAGTGCCTTCCTCATGGGCACCTTTACAGATTTATAATTAATTAAATGAGTTAATCGTTTTAATAAACATATCGCAGTATTTTTTAGCACAGTCTTGGTGGCTCAGCGGGTTGTGTCAGGAAGGGCATCCAGTGTAAAAGCGTGTGCCAGCTCCACCACATGGACTGCCTGCTGTGAAGACCTCTAACTGGAGCAGCTAAAAGAGCCATTTCTATCAGAATATTCTGGAGCACCATCTTGATCATCAATGTCATATTATTATCATTATTATTATTGTAGGTATTTAAAAACATTTATATATTACGTATTTACAAGTAGAAAAATGCATATCCTAGCCTTTGTATAAAGATTTTCAAGTCATGCTTTTAAGATATTGTGTGTCAATGACCCATATAAATAATTCACATTTGGTACTACCAACAAGCGCTGCAAGATTTAGACATTTTCTAAATTTCACACGGCTAAAACGCTGACAGGATGGCAAACATCGCTTTATTTGATCCTCTTAAATAAGCAATCTGCCTTCCAACATAAAGTGTTTGCTGGTTTCCTAAACATCTCTTTTGTTCATGCAGTGTCCCACAACAGATAATGTTGACGATCGCTACAGCAAGTCTGCACTCTGATACACACCATCTTTTGTCGTAATAGCTCGCATGAATGTTTTAAATGTTGTATTAATGCAGTGAGTTAGTGAGGTTCCATATAATCTATCACGTTTAAAGATATACATTGCATATGAGCAGCCAAAGCGTTGTGTTACGAAGCAGTAGGATGTATCTGTGCAGCAGTGCTTTTAAAACAGGAGCATGGGCACTGCATATATGCATTAACACCACAGGTTGAGAATCACCGCTGTAGATATTCGTTAGCGCAGAACAAATGTCCTTCGATAATCCCGTTTCCTCCTGATATGGATTGGCTTACAAACCTGACCAGGATCAAGCTACTATTTAAAAATAAATGAACGAAAGAATGAAAAACATACATTTTTCTCCTACTGAGCCAAGTTCATGTGCCGGTTCAAATGCTGCCATTCATATTGTAACCATATTGATAACTAGGTTATGAATATTAAATGTAATACTTATTTGAGCCTAAAAGAGGACTAATAGGTTTATTATACATGTATTCGTTGATTAATTGGCTGATCTAAAAAGGGCAGGACGATGGCACAGGGGTCTCCTGGGGCAGCTGCTATCTGTATGGACTTTGCATATTCTCTGTGTCTGTGTGGGTTACTTTTAACATTTCATAGACGTGTGTGAGGTCAAATGGCATCTCTGAAGTGTCTCGGTGAGTGAGTGTGCATGTGTGTTGTGTGTGGGCCTGCGCCATGCAATGGATTGGTGGTTAGGCTCTGTCCACCCCGGGTTGGATTAAATGGGTATTAAAGACGAGCGAGGGAGGGGGTGCTTGATCTAAATTCTGTCCCATATTTAATAAATGTTTTACTAAACATACAAATCATTTGACAGTTATTATATTTGAAATACATATATCGATTGACTGAATGACTGATTGGTAGATTAATTGATGTACTGTAGATTCAGAGCCAGCGTTATTACTTGTTTTATGAAACAACTTCGACATGTTTGAGAAATGTAAGGATGGAAATTACTTGGTTGTGTGATTGATTGACTGATTTGTTTTGACTTGATTTGATTTGATTGCTTAGATGCTTAGATGATAAATGTTCTGATTTATTCCAGTAGTTCAGGTAACAAAAAGGTAGTATTTAAGTAAAACATTACACTTAATTAATCAATAAATATAAATCAATCAATGAATTCACTGAGTGCTTGATCTACATTCTGACTCGAAGTTATTTGCTTAAACTTTCAAACACTGATCTATACAATATATGCTTCTGTAATTAAAGTTAATTTTTTTTAAAGTGACCATTTAATACATTGATTGATTTATCTATTGACTGTATTGCGAACTAGAAATTCTATTTGCATAAGATGACAGAAATCGAGTAAAGAAAAACTTCGGTTACTGTAGAAAGCTTGTACAATTGATTGCACTACATTATTTAGAAAACAGATACATTTCAGTTATTGTATTCTAAATACAAAATTAATTAATCGATTAACTGAATTATTGGATAATTGATTGATTGTTCTTTGACCCAGCTTTACTGTGAACTTCACTAGACAGACACTTCATAGTTATTATTTTAAAGACACACACACACTGATAGATCTATTGAATGGGTGATTGATTTATACTCTGACCACAGCTTTAGTGTTTGTTTTAGGAGACAGTTCCAGGTTAAAGACAGGGTTTTTTTTTTAAATGTGCCACCATCCCAAACGGGATTTGATTGGTTGGCCCGTCGCCAGGATGTTGTCACTCACAGAATGTAAACAAGCCTCTGATTGGCTCCTGGCCAGTCCGCATTGGGCTGTCTGAAAGAAAAAAGCAATAACTGGCTGTGTGGTTTCAAGGCGCCCTGGTGTTAGATGATGAAAGGAGATAAGAGGGAAACGGTTTCAAAGCCCCCCTGCCTAGACGGCCCTTCATGGCCCAGGAATCATTTGTGTCAGGCGAGAGGAGAGGGAGCAGCAGCTGAAGGGGGGAAATGTTCTGTTTATTCAACTTTAAATAAGGACATGCTGTAGGATTCTGGTCAAGTGCAATGGTGAGAAGCAGGACGACTACAAAACTCTAGACGGATTATTTATGTTCGAGTATTTCTGATTGATAGAATAATTTGAGAAAATGGCAGAAGCGGATTAGCTAGTAAGGTCTGCTTGGAAAAGCTTACAGTATTCCTGCCTGATTTATTGCGCTTTGTAGTTTAACCCATGAAGGACTGCAGTACTAAAACATGGATAGAAATGAAACATGATGGGATTTGTATAAAATTTCAATTCTGATGTCATGAAACTACAAATGAACTGGATATTTATTTTACATTTAAAAAGCCTCAGATTTTGTCATTTTATTTGGACTCTTTTTATGCAGATGAATGTAATTAATGTAATAATTTAATGATTAGTTATGTATTTACTATTATTGAATTTATATAACCGTAATAATTATGTATTATTTAATTCAGTGTAATACATTTAAACCTTAATCAATTATCTTTTAATCATTATTAGGGTTTAGTCAACTATTAATTACATTTTTTAAGTAATTCATGCATTTAAGGGCAACCGTTTGAAAGATTTTAATATTACACTTTGGAAGCTGTAAAGCTTTTAAGCCTGATGATTGAATTTCCACAAAATCAGATTATTATTAACATTTATTTACATAATTAAGCAAGGGTGTTTCTGGCCTGCCTGCCCATAACACGTGGCCAAAACATATCTACGAAATATCATTACCATTCCTGCAGCTGACTTTCTTCAAGTATGTGCACACGTCCATTACCCCATGTGGAAAAACTGCAAGAAACTTTCTCTGACTGAATGATTTAGCCGCTCAAGCTTTGGGAAAGATTCTGGGGTATTATGGGAAATGTAGTGCCTGTAGTTGCATGGTCAGCAACAGTCTTAATTGACTTTATACCATCGTAATGTTAGTGTGGTACAGCAATGTTCTGCTGGGACACAAGCTCCAGTAAAATGTGATGCTGCCCCTGAAGTTAATTTATTCATTATTCAGATCATGTACCCTGCTATACATTCCTTCATTGAGGATTTGCCCTTGATCAAAACGATCTGACTGACACACCAACTAACCAAACTTGAGACGCTTCTCTTGGCACACCAGCAACATGAGGCATTTGTTTCTATATTTATTGTAATGAATGATTTAATGCAGATTTTCCACGATGGGTTGTAAGCATCTCCTTCTCGGACTGAGATCTTGTTGTGGTGAAGGGGCTTGTTTGCTTTAATGATCCTCAGACTTAAAATACTGTGCAAAGGTCTTAGGCTACCGTCAGATTGCATTTAATTAGGATTGTCGTCATGTATAATTATACTGCTCACAGAAATTAGGGGATTTTATTATAATCATTATATGATATTTTATTTTACTCTCTTTGTTAGAATGCAATACAAAACTGCATATTTGCATGCAGTATTAAAGAACTAAAAAAATATCAAAAGAACACGGTGGAAAGTATTCAGTGTGACTTCCTCTCGTACTGGTAATTGTAGCTGGCATCTTCAACGGGATGCCAAGTTGACCCTTCTACAAGTCTAAGAAGCTCGATCAGAAATGGACTTTTGCAAGGGTAGCAGCCAAGAAACCACATTTTTCCCAGAAGGGGAACAGGGTGAAAAGGCTAAGATATGACAAAGATAACGACCAGTGGAAAATAATATTATGGAGAGAATGGAATTGTGGGGTCCAACAGTCAACAATATGCTATAGATAATCATTATATCATTGCAAAAACAGCAAACATAATGTCAGCCTAAAACATTTGCACAGTACTACATGTAACTCGGAGTACAATGCCTTTGATACAGTCAACCATAGTGAACGGGTCTGATGGGAGAGGTCAGACAAAACCCCACAAAAGGCACAAGATTAGGCTTACCATGACCCATTCTTAGAGCATTGGTGTGTGATAAGGAACGGTGTGGACTAGATGCTACTGTAGATCCACTCATAGCACTTGCTCTGGTAACAAATGTCTCAATCGGGTGTTCTCACTTCTGTTTCCAGAGTCCCCAAGGATGTATGGCCCCAGGCAGATTTGGGGATACTCTCAAGTCCCAGGCTGCGGATCGAGCAGTTACAAAAGTTTGTCCCAATCGATTAGAGTAATGCCTCCATGAGACCTCTGAGAGGAAATCTGACTGTTGTTTGTGTGGACACCGGACCATCGAGCGTGTTCCAATTATAGCGGACTTACACTCCTCAGTCTCCCAGGAAAAGCTTATACCAGGGTGCTGGAGAGATGGGAGGCTCCTTCGGACATTGGAACCTAGGAATCAGGAGGTACAATGCGGGTTCCACCTAGTCTGTGATCCAGTTCTTTTCTCTTGCACAGTTTTGCCAGGGGTCATTGAAGCATGATAATCCAGTCTATAGATGCTTTGTTGATTTTGGATGAATTATATGACCATGTACCTTAACATATTCTCTGGGGGACAGTAAAGGAAAATGGGTTAGTGGTGTCACTGCATTTTGTAGTGGGATTTGTATCCACATGCCCGAAGTTGTTAAGTCGAAGTTGTTGTTGGACTCGTCAAGGGTGTGTCTTAAACTGAATTTATGAATGTGGTATTTATGGACAAGACGCCAAGATGCACTTATATCTGGAATAGGTTCTCTTACATTGGTGACAGAATCATGTTGTCCTTCTAGTGAGCCAGACCTTCGGTTTCTTAAGGAGAAGGAACATAATTTATTTCAGTTACCTGAGGTTCCTGTTCACGAGTCATGGATAAAGAGAGCGAGAGACTGACAAATGGATAGGGTGAGCGACAGCCATTTTGCAGTCATTGCACCTGTCGGTGGTGGTGAAGCAGGACTTTGGTCATAAGACAAAGCTCTTTGTTTACTGGTCAACCAATATGCTAATTTGACCTATAGCCATGAGCTTTGAGTGTGATTCAAATGGGGTACACGCCGCAGAAATGAGGTTCCTATACAGTGTTGCCGTGAAAGTTTGAGAAGTTCAGTAATCTAGGGGAATCTCATAGCATGGCTGCTACACATTTAAATCCAGCAACGCCAGTTGACCAGTTGAGGTTCATCGACATTTCACAAGGCCACCCCGTGATCGGCTTCCCCCGGATTAGTTCCAGGCACAGCCTTAGACAGAGACCCCAGGGCACCCGGGACCTGCTAGAGGGATTATATTTCATTGTTGCTTTTGGAATTTCAGGACCCCACTTGGACTGACCTTAGCCTGTTGCCACGGTGAGCCTCACCAGGAAAAAACTTTTTTAAGTGACTTTAAACATGGCATGGTTATTTGTGCTAGATGTGCTAGATAAATGCTGATCTACTGGGATTTTCATACACAGTCATCTCTATACAGAGAATGGTCTAAATAAGATAAAATAAGAAGATAAGTTGTTTTTTTTTTTAGGAAAGAGCGGAAGTTCTTTAGGTGACAACGCCTTGTTGATGTCAGAAGCAAGAGAAGAATGGTGAGGTAAAGAATGGTGTTTCAAGTTGATAGAAAGGCCTTAATAGCTCAAATAACCAAACAACCGAGGCACGCATAACATATCGAACCTTGAAGCAGATGGCCTACAGCAGCATAAGATTGTACTGAGAGTTATACTCTTGTCAGAGGCTACAATGCACATGGGCTCCGTAAAAAATAACAAAGCCAAGACATGGAACAGCATTTGACTAGTTGCGTTCACACTTGCATAATGCTGCATAATGTGCGATTGATTGATATAGCAACGGAATAAACAAACATCCAGTTATTTATATCAATTGAACACAAGCTACAGATTTACTTCTTACTTGATCTGCTTTTTCATCACTGCTAGAATGGCAGCTACAATTGATATAGCAGGTGTGTGTGTGTGTGTGTGTGTGTGTGTTTCCACTACCCACAGTATTTGACATGAGGCCAAAGACAGTCCAGAGGAAAGAGAACAATACGTAGAGGAACCAGCAGAGCCTCTTTCATCAGCTGGGGACTGAAAGAGAGAGTGCAGTGATAGAAATATAGGGGGGATCTGGGAGCGTAGACAATACTCGGATAGACGGGGTGAAGGAGTCTGGAAGGAAAGAAGAGGCTGCTAATTGTTCCAGCGTTACAGTGATCACACACAATGATGCTTTGTGTTACTCTAGAACACTGTAAGTCTGTATGTGTGTATGGGGGGGTGTAAAGCTCCCAGCCATTGGGGTAGAGGTTAAACAGAGTGTCACTACTTACATAAAAGAAAGTAAGAAGATTAAAATCCTTTCTTTTCCATTTTCTATTGTTAGTCCAAATGCTGCTCGAATAATAGAGCGGTTACACAAGGCACGTCAATTCTCACAATTTTTCTGCAGTTCTTTTTCAAATGTCATCAATGTAACCCGAACTCAAATATGTTTTTTAAATGGCAAACGTCTCTTGGGTGGCTAAAGCTTATTATATTGATACACATATAATAGGTCTCGTTTATGTAGTGGATGACTTGAAAGTGTCCATCTTAACCCTACATTCACTCATGCAGCAACGTCCCGCAACAAGGGCTAAAAGTCTTTTTAACTAAATGCAGTGGAACCTCGGAATGCAGCGTCTCCTCAATTAAACTATTAGTACTTTGAACGGTCTGTTTGAAACTGTTTTGCTCCCAAATCCCCCCAAATAGGTGTAATAATACGGTGTGCCAATCGCCGTAAGAGCCAAAATAAATAGGCTTATTATGTGTATCACATTAACTAATTTATTGTAATATATCAGTCTGTGGGAGTGATTTCAGACACTCCTCTCACATTTTATGAAAAAGAAATAGAGTTTGATCATAGGCATATTATGTATATTCTATTCTATTCGTTAATTATTATATGATTATTTATATGTGTATTATATCAATCCATGGATGTGATTTCAGATCCTCCATCATCTTATATGTATTGTATTACATTCCTTTTGCTATAGTATTCCCATTATCTAAGTGTCCCATTATCCCCCCTCTGTATTACCTACGGTTTCCTTTTGGCAGTATCACTGAATTTCCCCTATGATGAAATTGGATTCTCCGATTGAACTCTCCAGTTGGTCTCTATACTACTCAGATGTTCAGTGGGTTTTAGTCAGAAGCTTGATAAAGCAATATAATAGTGTAATATAATAATCGTTTTGCATGAAGATTTGAAAGTAATGTCTAAAATTCGAATTGCTTTAAAATAGATGCTGCACATCGTTTGACTAAAATGCAGTGACAATGTTTCCGAGGGTTATGTTAATTATTACGACATGATATGCTACAATACTGAATGTTGGCATTTCAGATTATAAGCAATTCAGCAATATTTTGTATATTTTGGTTGTTCTCGTCTGAAAATGTTTTTAAATCTGCCTTTGCTATGTCATTTCTTCTCTTGCTGCAGATAAAGTTGTAGTCCAAACCATTATGTACCCTCGGTGTCATGGATGTGCAGCTTTTGCCCAAAAAGACCAGGTCCTGTCAGCTATGAGATTTGCTGGAAAAGATGGTGGATGAACACCGTGAGTGTAGTCCGTTCCTCTGTGAAAACTAATTCTCTATTAGTCCTTTGCCTCCGAGTGAAAAGAAACGGTTACTGGCTGTGAGTCATATGAAGGCACTTGCTGGCCTGCGGCCATCTTCCCTCAGCAGAAGGTTGAGCATGTGGCAGGAGATGTCATGAGACTACAGATATTTGCAGACCAAGCTGAGAAAAGGAGCATAAATTAAAAAGCATGTTAATTCTATTTTTATTTTGATTCTCACCACTACTGCAGTTTCAGAAAGGCCACATTTGTTGCCAATGCAGCACCCTGTCAGAGGCTGATGGAAGCGTCTTTATTAGAAACCTTGTGGAATGTCAATCCTTCAGACCTCTCATAATCTCAGCCTTGACAGGCAAAATGGAGGCAAAATGGATGAAGCTCAAGACAGAGCAGGTTTCTCGTGCCTTGTGGAAAGCTCGAGATTGCCCGACTTTCTTCTGCAGGACAACACAGCACTTTGTGCCAGGATAGATGCTCCCTTGCTGGTGTGCCTAAAAATAGTGCCTCTTATAGTGTTTCTTTTGTCTGATTTGGCTTGGGTGCTATTTGTACGTCCATATAAGGAGGAATAATGTACCAAAATCGACCAGAATGTGGAGGGTTCAGAACACACTGCTAAGCTGCATTTATGGGCTATTGAGAAAAGCCTCAAATCGAAACGACTTTGCTGATACTGTGTAAAAGTGCATGCATGAAATGCATGTCGCTCTGGATAAAGTTGCCTGGTTAATGCACTGTGTTTAAATGGGACTGTAGTGGCCTAGTAGTTAAGTACCAGACTATGGACAAGAAGGTCCAGAAGGTTCAGGGTTCATATCCCAGCTCTGCCACTGTTTGGTCCCCGAGCAAGTATTGGGAGGGATTGTAACACTATATCTAATATAATTATATATAATATAATTTGGGGCTGTGATAGCCTAGCAGGTAAGGTACTAGACTATGGAAAAGAAGGTCCAGGGTTCAAATCCCACCTCTGCCAAGCTTCCACAGTTGGGTCCTTGAACAAGGCCCTTAAACCACAAATGCTTGGATTGTAAGACTGTATGAGTTGTAAGTCGCTCTGGATAAGGGCGTCTGCTAAATAACATAAATGTAAATGTGACTGTAAATGCAATGTAAAAACTCCATTAATAAAAACTGAAGGAACATTTAATTTGGAGGATTCGAATCCTTTGTGGGGTTTCCCTGTTCTCTGTTTGACATTATGCATTTATTACAGTTGTCAGCTGGAGCCCTGTTTAATCCCAACTCACTAACCCCAGAGCAAGTTGTTGGACAGCAAGGGCCAGCGTGTTGGATGGGTGTGCCATTGATGAAATCCATCATGGTGCAATAAGATTTCCCCATAGACTTCTCTGACGAGAGCACGTTTTTTTTTTCCCCCAACTAACATTTCCTGTGTTTGTTTTATTACAGTAACTATTTCTCCAGTAGCAAGTAGAGCAGTAAAACATTTGATTAACAAGAGGCACTGTGCTAAGTCACATGGCATTTGCAGCACAGCTCAATGGCTCATAGAAACAAAGTGTGCTTGTGAACCAGGATGGCAACACCCAGAACGCAAATCTCTTTGGGGACAATGAATCAGTGAACAAATCCCAACTAAATAAACTGCAGTCAAAGCAGTAACAGAAATCAAGCGTCGTAATACAGGTATGCATCATTTAAAGTCCGCATTATGTTCTGTGAAACAGGTTGTTGACTGAAATGGTGATTGACCGAACATGACCGTAGTCGCATAGTATGTTTACCTGACTTTTAGA
This sequence comes from Parotocinclus haroldoi, assembly GCA_034779995.1. Taxonomy (NCBI): domain Eukaryota; kingdom Metazoa; phylum Chordata; class Actinopteri; order Siluriformes; family Loricariidae; genus Parotocinclus; species Parotocinclus haroldoi. The sequence goes on along the minus strand of JAUZST010007132.1, from coordinate 2,678 downwards.
TAAGATAAGAGATAAGATCAGATAAAACTGTATTGATCCCTTTGGGAGCGTTCCCTCAGGGAAATTGAGATTCCGGCATCATCATTACAGTACAATCGTAGAGTCGAGGAGGTAGAAAGTTACAAAAGACAAAATAAAGGATATATAGCTATATAAAACTCTGGTATATATTTTTTATTGTAACGTTATTGCACATAGTTAGATTATTGCTCCTATGTGTTGTGACTGTAATGTAAATATAAAGGCTATTTCCCACCAGAGATACCACTGAAACGAGAGCGATCGTCAGGTGATCGAAACGGCAATACTTTCGTTTGACAGATGCCAAAAATGTATTGATAAGACCAGCCACACGAAACACAGACCAGTTTATATATACTGCTCACAAAAATTAGGGCATACCCAAAGATTAAATATCCCATAATAATACATCCCCTAATTTTTGTGAGTAGTGTAACTGTAGAGAGTATGTACAGGTAGTGGTGGAACAAACACGTACCATAGGAGTACTACATACAATAGGACAAGCACATACACTTACAAACTCCATTTACACCTTGTTTTATATATAATGCACTGGTATTAGGAATGCTGTGTAGGTGCAACCATTGCACGCTCTGTTCTGCATAAATATCCTTTATATTTACATTATAGTAGCAAAAAAAAATACTAAGTGACTACTGTTATTTCCAGTAAACATCCATGACATGATATGACGCATCGATGCTCAGATGCAAAGTTACATCCGGTTCCAAATGTATGTTTCTTAAGAAGAAAGTGCACCCTGTCGCCTTTCATGGTTTACACTTTATCAGACCACCACTGCTGACTGAAAGCACCCCACAAGCTCTGACCCAGTCATCTGGCAATTATAATTTGGCCCTTGTTAACATCACTCAGGACTTTACGCCTGCCAATTTTTCCTGCATCCAATGCATTGACAACAAAAACAGACTGTATGATTACCGTCTAATGTATCCCAGAACTTGGCATGCACACTTGAGCTAATCAACATTATTCAACAGTCGATCTGTGTACGATCTGTAGCAATACTACCGTTCCACCAATTTTAAAGACTAAAAAAGAGCAGAAACAATGAGGTTTGGCATCATGACTGCTTGGACACCTAATAAGCCATTACAGGAATGCCCCTGATTGTTGTGGTTAGTATCTATGAGTTTGTAGCAGATCCTTAAAAAGGTTGCAATTGCATGGCCTTGTGCAGGTTTTAGTCTTGTTAGCTTGTTAACTTGAGTCATTCCTTCCTGTTTTTACTGTAGAATACTAGCCATGATCAAGTGAAGTCCGATTTATTTAGGCAGTGCATCTGACAGTGGAGCATCGTCTCAAATCAACGGTACAGTTTTTGATTATCTTCTAATATCTGAAGCCAATCCCAAATGGAGCAAGCCTAGGGTGACAGTGGAAAAAAAAACTCCCTAAACGTTATAAGATAGAAACCTTAACCTAACTAGTCAGTTGGGACTGGAAACACCAGGACCAGTACCACAAGAGAATTGTACCCAGTATCCTCCTGTTTACACTGCTGTCTCATGATATCGTCATCAGGTTCAGTGATGACACAGCAAGTGGGCCTCCTGAGCACTGACAAAATAAAAAAACATCAAAACAAAAGTCTGTCGCACAATGTTGAGGTTTATGTTGAAGCAGAGCAAGATCAGCAACATTCCTGTGAACGGTAAATCCCACTCTCATCGCACTTTATAGGGCAACTGTAGCTAGCACCTGGCCCTGCTGTGCCATGTCAGACCCTACAGCAGATAGCAGTGACTGCTGGGAACATGATCGTGTTTGGCATCCACATCTGTCAAAGATATTAACAACAAATAATGCTTCTCCAAAAGCCATCAGCTTTAAGGGTAACTCATTCCAGCCTTTTTCTGGCCTGTGAACACTCCTGCCACTCCTGACACTATTAAAGCATGCGTTCACTCTTCTTTTACAGATATGTGCGATATAACATTATTTTCAATTTTACATCTGTAGATTGTGGATTGTCTGTAATCAGCTGGTCACCTCAACAGCCAATCAAGATACACAAGCAGAGGCGGCTGCTAGCATGCTAGTTACTCGAGTTTTTGTGTATGGCTTTCTAATAGACTGAAACAAGCGATAAATACAGGTAACTGTACAGCTTTGAAAAAACAAATACAAGACCACTGCAAAATGTCATTAAAATATACATGAATGGCAACAATCCCGTTACGTTATGTGAGGAATTATAACACAGAAATACCTCATTCTACTTAATGTGGTGCTGATAAGGTGGTCACCTGAGCCAAATGTGATTTATTGAGGAAAAGAGCTGTGATTGTGATATTGATTTCTATACTTCTATACTTCCCTCAGATAAAACATTAGTATTGTTCATTACTAAATGCATATAAACATGATTTCTTTGCATTAGTATTTGTGTCATTAATTGAGGTCTGAAAACACTGCATATTCTTAGTTACTTCGACCAGTGGTCAATAAATTACTTAATTTATGGAATGAAAATTAAACTCATTTTGCAGTGTTCTCCTATAAGTAGTACTCCTCTGTTTACTACTCAAATCACACACACACACACACACACACTATATATATATATATATATATATATATATATAGAGAGAGAGAGAGAGAGAGAGAGAGAGAGAGAGAGAGAGAGAGAG
>JAUZST010007131.1:0-14387 GCA_034779995.1 Parotocinclus haroldoi | reverse complement strand
GTCCAAAAAAATCCAGTTAGTGGCAGTTCTCTGTGCAAAATTGCCTTGTTGATGCCAGCAGTCAGAAGGGAATTGCCAGGCTGGTTTGAACTGATAGAAGGGAAACAGTAACTCAAACATTTATTACTACTATTTTGCTTTAGACCACTTTGGTCACAGTAAACACTAAAACTATGCACATTAGCTGAAATTAGCTATTCAATTAGCTAATTAAAAATAGCTGAAAAGTACAGGTGAACTGGTCTTGTTTTATTCATGTTCTTGGCCCATTACTGACATATTCGTGTCTCTTTACATGTAGTGAGAGCTCCCCCCCACAAATGTCTTTATTTTAATTTCACCTAACAAATGTTTTTTTTTTTTTTAAAGAAAGTGTTCTAGTAATTCGATTGCTTGTACCTTGTAATTCTTTTATGGCTTCTTCCCCAATCGCCACTCCCTTACTTAATTTTGTGAATGTATTTGTTTATTTTGTGGATTTCACAATAAAGGAATCACATACTGAAAATATAATATTAATTTATTTATTTGACTTTTTTCAGGAAATTTTGATCTTGAAAATACCAGTTTAACTTTTAAATAGGTCAAATATAATGTAACACGATTGAGAAAATTGGAACATTTTATATTTTTATTTTATATTTATAAAAACAGCATTTTTTTCTGTAATGAGAAAGTTTATGTCTCTGGAATGGTGGATTGATTCATTTTGGTCTTAAGGGTAAAACTGTTCAAAAAATTTTCCTTCGGATTTGATGTCAAATACCTAAACTCAGAAAAGACAAAAATCCAGGATGTTTCACTATGATTCAAACAGTTATTTTTAACTGGCAATAATGTGGTCAGAGAAAAACGTGTGTGTAGCAGTTTGTCTAACAGTGATATTTTCTTTCAGAATATAATTGTATTTTCATGTAGCATATACTATTCTGTAAAATGAAAGAGGTAGGGTGATTCATGTGGACAGAACTGTGATTGTAATGAAAATAAATAGACCCTCTGCTTTTGAATGTCCCTTTGGGGGATCTATTTATGTTGTCGTTTTCTGCCTCCACATTTCTCTTTACACCAGTGTGAACTGAAAAGGGACAGTGTGCCTAACCGCAAAGAGCTTTCTGAGGGTTCCTACTGAGATCAACAGTAAATGGAATAGAAAGCAGTTGTGGATCAAAGCTAGTACCTTTACTAGTAACATATCACGAAAGCTGATATTGCCTTGCAGTTAGGTTGATACTGGGATTTGTAATGTAATGTTGTGGTAGGTTTAAATATAGTCTAGATATAGTCTGAAGTTGTCCGATAATGTATTTTTAATTAGACATATTGTAACATATTGCAAGTTGGCATTCACTGTTGAGGTCTGAATGGCATTAAGAAAGAGATTGGCCCTTTTGTGTCCCTCACGCTGGATCAAATCATTACACACAAACTTTAATCTCTGCATGTTTTCAGTTTTGTCAGTCTTTGCCTCCACAATTTTAAAGCATTTTCGTTCACAATGCAAAATATTATTTCAGCTGCCTAGTGTGTCTCATTTTGTCTCGCATGGGTGCCGTAAAAGTTTTTATTCATTGACCAGGCAGGCCAGTAAATATGTGTGCGCTGTAAAGGTCAGAGCGTAATTGTTTCTGGATGTGATGTGGTTGTTGGTTAGCATGCATTCTAAAATGACAGATAATGAAGGATTTCAGTTGCAAAGCATTTTTGTCCAATGATAAATGAACTGTGTTGGTCATATCATGTTTAATTTAATTTATCATGTTTTTTTTTTTAATTTCATGTTGTCTTTCTCTGTCTTTTTAGGTGGCTTGTCTGACTCATATTGCTGCAAACTACCTCAATAAAGGAAAGGAGGCCAAAAGATGGGGGACTGCTCATGAGAGTATTGTCCCTTATCAGGTATGAGGAAATTGTTGGTTTTATTTAAATTTATTGAATTGTCCTTTGTCGATACATGTAGTATATCTCTTTAAAGTATCATTACACCCCTAAATGTTGATTTTACAGGTACCATTCACAAACTCATGTCCATATAGTCACTGCACTATACTTTCCAGAAATCTGAAACTGCTACATGACTTACGAATATGAAGGGTGGAAAAATGTGAGGACTCAAAAGACTCAATGTATTATAACCCTTAGCATGCATTAGTATGCATTGCTTAATGTCAGTGATGCATTCTGTGAAACTACCTGTTATGCTGTCTGGATGTTGTCCATATATGCCATTATTACTGTGTTACTTAGATTTGGGATACTGTAGTGTACCAGTATTGACTAAATAAACGAGATACTTCAGTTTAAGAAAGCATTCCACAACTGTGATTCACGTGCGGTTCATGCAGGTGTAGTACTCACAATTCACCTGAGTGGTAACACCTACTTGTCATCATTATATTGGTGCTTGGAGCACAGCACCAACTAAACACTGCTTAACATTCAGTCTGCTCACACTGATGGCACGTATGTGTACTAAAAGTTTCTGTACCAGAACGGCAAATGTTTGTGTGGTTAGCTAAATGCATTTGTATTTTTATTTCTTGGATGGAAGTACACATTGTTTAAATAATTACACCATAAATCCACAAAATTCCAAGGAGGTCACAAATGTTTTGTTACAACTGCATTCCAGCTTTGATTTTTATACTTTTTATGACACCAATGGATGGATTATTAACAGAAATGTGTAATTGTGGTTAGATTTACAGAACTACTTTCTGTTAAGATATGCATAATATACGTAATAATTGTATGTCAATATACATGGTATATGGCAGTCAGTTTTATTTTCTGGATATTTCTTTAGCATCTACTGTCTGTGTGTGAGGTCATGTGGCCCAGATGTTCTCTGTGTGGCATACTGAATTGTTTAATTCTGTTGGTCTTTACTGAAAATCGTTTAAGAAAATGGCTAGTCCTGAATGAAAGAAAATGAAAGAAGACTTTAAGTTTAGTCAGTCAGAGTCATTCTTAGGTTGTTAGCAAGTTAGTATAGGTCCTTAACCTTCAACTGCATGGATTGTAAGATTGTACGAGTTGTAAATTGCTCTGGATTAGGGTGTCTGCTATATAGCTAATGTAAAATATACCTGAAGCGTGACTGTTGTGGCTTAGTGGTTAAGGTACTAGAATTTGCCACTGTTGATTCCTTGAGCAAGGCACTTAACCCACAATTGTTTGAAATTTAAGGGGGTCTGCTAAATGACTAAATGGCTACCTCTACACAGATGAAAATGTGATTTAAGTGACTGTGTTCATCCCTTTATGGCCACAGTATGTCCATCTTCTACTGGAAACAGTCAGCAACGGCAACATGTCTTGTCTCAAAGCTCAAATCATCACAGTGTTATTAAACGAGACCAAATTTACACAAAACTTGGTAATGACATGAACAAGCATGACATGGACTTTTCAATGCCCTAACCCAAACTTCACTGGAAATCTGTAGATGAGAGTCCACAAGGGGGAACCAAGAATCCTGGAGAATTTTAGCTTAAAGTGTCTCTTACATTCCTTACTATGTATTTTTCCCATCTAATTAAATGTTATTGAAGAATGTTGGCAAATTAGCTGCAGAAAGTACAAAACGAAGGGGTACTATTAATTAGGTACATGTGGTTTTGTCATAAACGGTGCAAAAACACTATATTACCATGGCTTTATACAAAGATATTGGAATTAATTATTTCTAAGCAGCAGTTCATCTGTTATGGAACAGTAGACAAACTAAGTTGCATTACTGTGTTACCTTTCAGCAATAAAATGGATGTTGTACTCATGATACTAGGTCAACACCTGTCATGAAGCCCAAACACTTTTTTTTTAATCAAATTTACAAAAATATTCCAAATTGAGTTTTTTTCTCGGATTTCTCTTTTGATATCTCTGTATGCCTGACTCTTTTTTTAATATATGGTGCAGTAAATAAGCACCATTATGATTCAGTAGGTCACTCTGTGCTTTTTAATATGCTTCATGACTCTGTCCATCTGTCTCTCTGCTGGCTGCCTTGGGTGCCCTGCATTACACTTGTCACTTTGTGTGTGTGTGTGTGTGTGTGTGTGTGTGTGTGTGTGTGTGTGTGTGTGTGTGTGTGTGTGTGTGTGTGTGTGTTTGAAGATTTACATGAGCAGCTGCCACAATTTAGGCTCTGCTCTAACCCTTACCATCATAGTCATGTGTTGTTCCCTCACTTGGTATTTAAAAAATATATCAAAGTGAACTATTTAGAGTTTTTGTGTAATGTTAATTTAGTGTATTTTGTGGTATTGCTATATAGTGATTTTTTTTTTACTATTTATTTTGCACATTTTAACCTACATGTTCTGGTTATGGATTGTAAGAGCATGCAGGGTGCAGACATAAGCGTGCCCTGGTTGGACACCAAATAATGTCAGAGCTGAGTAGGGGTCACTGCTGCAGCACTGGGAATGATCCAAGATCCGCTTCTACTGACTGAGATGACTGAGAAGATATGTAATGTTACCAGTTATCTAAAATGTTCACAGCAAAGTTTGTTTTACTGTTTTTTTAATTATAATTCATTTCATATACTACCCTAACACAATGCACTGCTCATCATTTATCTGCTTTGAAATAATAAATAACTTGAAATGACAGTTTCACAAAAATAATTACAAAGTATTTGAATACTAGTAAAAAGCACAAACTAATATGCTTTCCCAATACAAGAACTCCAGATATTTTACTTATACAGAGACTATAAATATACCTACAGTCCTACAAAACATAGCTCCTTACCTGGAATAGATTTACTGAAACACAGTATCTATCATGCCACAATTGTCTTGTGTTTAATACTAACCAAGCACCACTATCTTTAAAACAATGCATTAAATTACTGCAGTGACAGCCATCACAGTTTGACCAGTTAAAATAATCCTACTTGTGTTAATGTGGAAGAATATTTGCTGCTTAATCCCAAAAGTAATTTCATCCTCAGTGATTTGTGCTGTATTATTTTTCCATCAGTTTTTATGCCCATCAGAGTATCCCTCTGTATGCAGTGTGATATGTGCACTGCCCATACAGTATTTATCAGAAATACTCAAATAGTAGTTGTGGTTCTTCCAGCCCATTTATGTCCTTGTCCATTGTTCTTTTATTCCGGCTCAGCATAGGTGAACGAGTAGTGGTGGGTTAGGATGAGCTTGTTGTGTGTTGCCTAGACCTAACCTGGGTTTCTCTATTAGAACAGAAGAATTCTGGTTAAACATGGCCTCTAGGCAAAGTTGTGGAAACTGTGACAGTGACTTTGACTCATAGCACTCCAGAACTTTCAGTGACTTTTAGTGGTACATGCATTCAAAGCATGCGGGAAGACACAATGACTTGTGTCAAAATAATAAACAATAATACAAAAATTATAGAAGTAAATAATAAAAATAATATATACCCCATTAAATAAATATCATCTATTTTTTTCTAGCAAGCCATTAGTCCTCATTAATCATCATCACTTTATCATTATTATTATTACTATTACTATTCAGACAAATACTTTTGCCATCATGCATACCTCCCCCCCTTTTTTTTTTTTCTTTCTTCTTTTTTTTTGTACTTAGTGAGTCTAATGTCGTTGTACTTCTAACAGATATCTTGTTGGTGGTCTCCCCTCGGTTCTCCTTTAGCTTGCTGAGGGGAAGAGACAAAGCAGGCTATAGAGGAAGGCAACATTCTTGCTCAGCTCTCTGCCAGATGACTGGCACTCCAAATAGATATTCTACTTGTATGCATAAGTATTTGCTTTGTACCTTTTAGTTTCATGGTTCCATTTTTTTCATTACCATTTGCATAATTTAACCTTCTGAAGAACAGTCCAATTCCAGTTCACCTCAAGATTGTCCTATATAGTTGAGTTCTGTGCAGGATGGCCAAGTTCTTTAGGACTTTGATATGGAAGGGAAAGTACACATTTAATTGACAAGGAACAAGCAATAATTGTGATGGCCATGTTAGTTGGGTGGGGTTATATTAATTTAGACTTGATCCTAAATTATTGGAAGATGGGAGAAAAATGGAAGTGACATGGCCACAGAAAGGGTAGAGCATTATTGAATTGTGTTTTGCAGTCAAGAAGTCTTCCAAAGACCAGAACAACCTGACTTTATCCAGAGAATCAATGTAAATTTTGAAAAAATACATTACATAGAGATAGGAGCTCAGATAATGGGTGTGGATGGTCTTTGTCAAAAATACATGGGAGGGAAAATGTGACTGATGTTTTGAGTAAAATGTAATTTTTGTAGCATTTATATTAGACAGTATAATGGGAAAATAGTAGTAAATGTAATGTTAATATATGCTTAATCTGATAGAATATTTGGATTTTATCCAGTTGTAACGAAGTTTATTTTGTGTCATTTTTAAGTTTCTAAGTTTCCTGTGAATAAAACGGGTTGCCATAACCATATATTTTCAAACTTACATATATACTTTTCACAAAAATGAGGGGATATTTCGCTAGGGGTTACTTTATTTTGAAATATCCTCTATTTCTTGTGTGCATTATTATTTTGCTTTGAGGTTTCTGTGAATAAGCCACCACAAGTCTAACCAGAGTTTTTCAGAGTGAAAGGGGTTAGCAGAAAATATACTGCTGCACTTTTATACACATTATCTTAAATGGGGTTTGTGGTTCAAAAGGAGTTGATGCACAAAGTCAGCCAAAGTTCAAATGTTTATAACCATTGTACTATGGTCTATATGAATATTTCCATTTAGGCATGGGAAAACAGTAGGTTTTGACTAGTCTTTGTGATACTTAATCAAAGTTTAATATTCTTACCAAGAAGGATTGGTGCTTTACACACTACTAAAGGGGTTTGCTTCCCTTTCATTTATTTGAATTTTCAAATAATGCAATATAGCTATTTTAGTAGTAAATGGTGCAATACACTTATTTTAGTAGTAAATGTCAAAAATATTTTTCACACATCTTCAGTGTTTCAGCTAAATCTTATTGCATGGTATCATATACCTTTTATGTACAGCCATGCACGTTGAGCATTGTTTTCTCCCAAATCATGCTGTGTTATGGAGATTTTCTCAAAATAATAATTAATTGAAAGATTACGTTCGAAAGTCCTATTTCTTCACACAATAACTACATCTGTTCGCATACTTAGCTGTTGTGTATTTGTATTTACGTGTGTAAAAACCTGGCAAGAGATTGTGGAAAACAAAGGTGATTTGGAAGTCACAGTCCAATGCTGTCTGTTTTACAGTATATTTATTCAAACCTCTCATCTGCCAGAACTAAATCTGTTCAAACAAATTGTCCACATACCATAAACAAATTGTCAGTCCTGAACTTCTAAACAGAGTAACCTTTCTCTGCAATTCAATACTTTCAAATTGCCATTTTTATTGTAAAGCACGACTCCTGATGATTTTTACTGTGTTGTAAAATACTATTGTTAAATATTATACTATTTTTACTGTTTGTATGTTTTTAACAGACATGTAAATTGTGCAATGCAGACAGTGTTTCAGTGATACTGTTTTTTTTTCCAACCGTGGGTTCTTGGCATGAAATAAGCTTAGCCTTAGCATGTAACATTACATCTTTAAATAAAGTTTAAAAAGTCATATTGAAAAGACAGTTTTCTTTCTCTCTCTTTGTCTCTGTCTCAGTCTACAGGTCTCAGTAATGAAGTTTTTATAAAAAAAGACGAGTAAACTGCGAGTAAATTATGCGTAAAGTTGATCTCTCTGAAAACTCTTCATCAGATTCCTTTAGTAATGTGTAAAGTTCCCACTTCTCCTGGTCAGGATTGCCTGAGGCTTTCAGTTAGAAAAGAGTTTTGTTAAATACACTGCTGTATCTGTTGTATGTTATATGCAGTATATGTTAACATAATTACTATGCCACTTTTCTGATTTAATTGTTAGTTTGTAGCCGTCTGTGTGAGTAAATTAATGTGCCATGCAGTTTAAACAAAAGAACTGTGGCATTGCGTTCTAAAATTTGTTCTAAATTATACTTGTAAGATGTAAAATGCTGAGACCCAGTGAAATAGCCTTTTATTTATGTGCTTAAGACGTTACATTATTTTGTATACTTTAAGCTAAATAATATTGTAATGTAAGAATAATGTTTTATGTTCATATACATTAAAACAGGGCTTCAGAACAAAAGATGGATACTTTATTGTGGCTGCTGCAAATGATAAGCAGTTTGTCAAACTGTGCAAAGTAAGTAGGAGGCCTCACATCTTTCTAACATTGCAATACTGTAGTAAGCAGGTATCATTTCATGTTTATAATCTTAAAACAAAAAGAAGTACATAGCTTTCTTCATATATTTGAAAACCATCCCAATTTAAAATCATCAGATTCATTGTTTTTATTGACTGTTCATGCCTACCTTCAGGTCCTGGAGCTGAGTGATCTTTCAGAAAATCCAAAGTACAGAACAAACATGTTACGTGTTCAGCACCGCAAAGAACTGCTGCAGATCCTGGCTGAGAGGTGAGCAGTCCTTCTCATGCATCAGGTCAACCTGCTAGCCAAAGAATACAAAAATGACAACCATGCAATGATCCAACAGACGTCAGGCATCGCCACAGGCATTCCACTAGCCAGATGTTTCTGTTTTGTTTTTTTTTTTTTCTTCTCAGGGAGGTCATGGCCCTCATTAAGCCATATCTGTTTCCTTTTGAAGCACAGAGTGTCAAAACCGGGAAAGAAAACTGATGTTGCAGTCCCAGGCATGCCATGGATGTAGGCATCAGCACATTATATTGAATAAACTTGACAACTTTGCATTTGTAATTCGTAATTAAGCATTCACTCTCATCCAGAGCATCTAACACCTGATACAGTCTTACAGTCCAGACAATTGTGGGATAAGGGCTTTGCTAGGCAAAGGTGGTATTTGAGCTCTACGCCGTCTAATGTGCAGACCATTACCATAACTGCTAAGCCACCAAAGTCACCTACAGCAGGAGCAGAACACTTTGAGCAAGCATGCAAATGTTAGGTTGTGTACAAAATGTCATTTTGAACAAGCACAGATAAGCATTCCCTCACTTTCAGCTAAATTTATTCTTTTGGAATAAAAAAATATTTCTTTCCACTACTTCTGCTGGTGAGGGTCATGTTGACAAAGCTATATCAACTTAAGAATGTATTTTTTCTTCTTCTTTTCAGTCTTTTTGCCACAAATATTAGTCTGCAAACTATAGTCATTGTATTTATTCACAAGGAAAAAATATATCTTAAACTGTTTGTCTTCAATAGATGTAATTAAAATACATTTTATTGTCCCTGAAAAAGAAGTTGCTTGGATGGCAGTGTACAGTGTGTTGCTCCAAAACCTGTATGTATCTTTCAGCATAAATGGTGCCTTCACAGATATACAAGTTGCCCATGCCATGGGCACTAACACACCCCCATACCGCCAGAGATGGTGGCTTTTTATTTGGGCGGATAACAATCCGTACAATCCCTTTCCTGTTTTGCCCAGAGGACATGACGTCCATGTTTTCCAAAAACAATTTAAAATGTGGACTCGTCAGGTCACGGAACACTTTTCCACTTTACGTCAGTCCATCTCAGATGAGCTCGGGCCCTGAGGCGTTTCTGGGTGTTGTTGATATATGGCTTTCACTTTGCATGCTAGACTTTTAACTTGCACTTGTAGATGGAGTGATGAACTGTGTTCACTGACAATGGATTTCTGAAATGTTCCTGAGCTGATGTGGTAATATCTGTTACAGAATGATGTCTGTTCTTAATGCAGTGCCGCCTGAGGGATCGAAGGTCACGGGCATTCACTGTTGACTTCGAACTTGCAGCTTAATTGCAGAGCTTTCTTTAGATCATTTGAATCTTTTGATGAGATTATGGATTGTATATGATGAAATCCCTAAATTCCTTGCAATTGCAAGATGATAATTATTGTTCTTAAACTGTTGGACTTTTCTTTTTGCTCATGCAGTTGTTCACATAGTGGTGAACCCTGCCCCATCCTTGCTTTTAAACTAATGAGCCTCTTAGGGATGCTCCCATTATACCCAATCATGACATTCACCTGTGGAATGTTCTAAACAGGTGTTTTTTTTTATAGCATTCCTCAATTTCCCCAGTCTTTTGTTGCCCCTGTCCCATGTCTTTTGGAACGTGTTGCAGGCATCAAATTTTGAATGATGCCTTTGAGTGAATATTTGCAAAAAACAATAGTTTATCCGTTTGAACATTAAATATAATTTCTTTGTAGTGTAATTAATTGAAAACATTGTTTTACACAACTGAGGTTGTAACTGCAAAATGGTTTACAGTGCAGTACAGAAAACGGTCTGTTCTTCTTCTTCTTCTTCTCATTATTATTATTATTATTATTATTATTATTTCACCTAACTGAAATGAGTCCTTTCCTTTTCGTTTAGTTTTTATTTTATCTAAATAACTCATTATTTTATGTAGTTTGTTTTTATTCTTTTTGTTTATTTATTAAAGTAGCTTTTAACTTCTGTCACTTCTCACAGAAGACTTCTTTGTGAGGCACTTGTGGCACAGACCATGTCATGAGAAGAAAGCTCAGCATCATTTCACTCTGTCTTTTCTCAATAGCTGTGATATTTGAAGGCTTACATTAAGTACCAAATCATACATGACAGATCTGATATTTTTATTATAAGTATATTAAATATAGATTGAATAGCTAAATTGTAATATTTCTCAGTCTAAGAAAGGAGATCTTTCACCTGCAAAATTGCTGCAGTGCTACTTGTGTTTGTATTTTAATGTTTTACAACTTTTTTACTTATTCAGTGATCAGTGGCATTCCAAAGAGTAAACATGCATTTCTAATTGGCTAGTGTTGAATTGATTGTAAACATATGACGTTTTAGGATGCGATTAATTGCGTTTGTTATTTTTTTTCTGTGATGCTTGACGAACATTTCTCCCTGTCTTTCAGGTTCTCAGAGGAATTCACTGCTGAGTGGCTAAGACGCTTTGAGGGCACAGGAGTCCCCTGTGGCCCCATTAACACCATCCAACAGGTGTTCTCTGAGCCACAGGTTAGTCCCATCGTATTTAACAATTGGTTATGTCATTGGCCCTATCCACAAAAAACACAGTTTCTCCCAAAATTAGTCATGTCTTTTTTTCTTGACAACATATAAGCTGTTATACTTACTTTTTCCTCATTTTTATTAGTTTTCTATAAGATTTACAATGCACATGGTGATTCTGATTTGGTGACTGTGATCTCTTACTCTAACAGCTTATCTTAATATGTAAAAAGATACCAGAAGTGTGGCTAAGCGGAAAATGAGTACCCCCTCCAATTTTCAGTGAGACAGGATTTAAGGGAGTAAGAGGGAGTCACTTCCCTTCCTTTCATCTTCTTTAGTTGTTAATAAAATCAAAACAAAGCAACACTATTAGACATACAGGCCCCCTGTGTATGTAATTGGGCACTGCTGAAATGTGAACCTGTGCACATTATCACATGGTCTAATTCAGAACACATGAAGGAATGGACAGGAAAGGTTTTTTGGCATATCGTGGTTTATGCTCTATACTGACAAATACAACATATTTAAACGAGCAGATATGAGAAAAACAACAATTTATTTTGCCTTTGTACCTGATAAATTGATGACAAATATTTTTCCTTTGGGATATTTTTGTAGCATGTTTGCTTGTGGTTTACTTCTTTGTGATCCATAATGCTATTAGTCAGAAGAATTGCTAGCACATGATTCAGTTGCTGGAGTTAAGAGGGTGGTTCATGACACTGGGCAGACATGAAGCCCTGCATTCCAGTTTATAAAGAGGAAAAGGACAGCGGCATATGGCGGAAATGTGGAATAAACACTACAACAAAAGACATGCAGTTACGCTGCAGGATACACAAATTTCTTTGTACAACTTTTTACCCTGCTTTCTGTCAGCAAAGCTAAATACTGAACTTTTGGACAGGGACAAAACCTGATGAGACATAAATATATATTTACATAGATCTTTGGATTAATAAAAAAATAATTAAATGTGGTAAATATGAAACCTATGAAGTAGTTTAACATTTGTAGGGTTACTGCTTGGTTATGTGAATATCTGTGATTATAAAGTTGCGGCTTGCCCTATGTGCAGATTCCCTTTACCGGGACTGCTTCCAGACCAGTGTGTCCAGGCCGGAGTGCCCTTGCATTACAAATTGGTTATCATGTATTTAGCATTGTTTTGAAACTCATGAAAGTGAAGATGGACAAAGAGTCTCTGTCTGTTTCTTTAGAATCACTCAAAGCTCTAGGATTGTACTTGCACAATATACGTTCACCTGGGTTACAGTTGTTATGGAAAATAATGTTATGTAACTGTGTAGCAGGCAGCTAGCATATGTGACCAATACAGTTAATCAGTTGTATGATTATTGTTGCATTTGAAGAGAAAACCTTAGTCTTAAAACAAAGCAGAATTGTATATCAACACTTTCTTATGTACCAAGATGTCCTTGTGAACTCTTTTTGAAAAGCCATTATATTATCATGTCTACTCACTGACTTTATTTCACTGCACAATGCAATATTGCTATACATCCTTTCTGCACCTGAAAGGTCTGTTTTGCATTCAGGTAGTAAGACGTGTTATGTAGTCAAAAACCTACCTGTTGTGTGGTAGTGCAAGCTGATGTATCACAAAATATAGCCAGGAAATATAGCCAGGACTCTATCTGGTGAAGGTCTGTCAGAGATTGATTCAGTCCTGTGCTGCAGAATATTATCCAGCAACAAGTTGAGATGACAAGACAGGGAACGGATTAAGATGTAAGAAAATTTGTGATATTAAAAACCAATGGAGTAAGATTGTCATGAGATTACCACAAATATTAAAACACAAAGATAATTCCACTATATGGTTTTTGTTTCAGGTTATATTTTCTAATAAAGCATTGTGTACATAAAATGTATTTGGTTTATCACAATCTCTGCTTGCCTTTTGCTATGCACTGAAAAAAAAATCCAAATAACTCCTAACCATTATTCTGAGAACATTTTCTAATGATATTCGGTAGCATCACATTGTAAATACAGCAAGCCAGCTTTATAGTTCAATGCCATTATTTTCTACTCTCTGTGAATCAGGAGTGATTGTGCGTCTTTCCTTACACTTAAGAATTATTTTATGTTTGTTTAAGATTATGGGTTTAGGCTTGTTTGCCTCACAAGCAAATCAATAGCGCTTCCAATAATATGTGAATGCACAGTATGTTGCATCAAGGAATCAAGGACAACTTATGCACACGGTCTTAAGGATCTTCACTCGATATTTTACAATATTTTTTTCTGTAATTTAAACATCAGCAGTTAATTTTGCATCTCAAAACCCACTAATGTTCAGATTGACCATCCAAGGAAATGCACTACTGAGCAGAAACATCATGACAATTCAGGTTAAATAACAATTTAATTTGATCATTACAACATGGATATGAAAGTACAAACAAAGAGAATACATTTTAAAAAGGTAAAAAACTACACTTAAAACTAGGTATGAAATGGCATAGGGCCACCTTTTGATGTAATTATAGGAATTTTTGATATGTCACTACCAACTTTCTACACCTGTGTTGTGGTATATAAATATGCTTATTCCTGCAGAATTACCTTTAGTCAAATTTACTAATTTACAAGTACTGATTTACTTGAATTTCAATTCAAGTCCATCTACAGTTCAGATCTTGGTCAGGGCTACAACGTGGGAAAAACATTCACCTTCCTAAGCCACCTTGTGTTTGTGTGTGTGGATGGTTTATGTGTGTGGGTGGGGGGATGATTGTATGAGTGGATGTTTAGGGTTGTTGTCATGCTGGAGGGTGAACCACCTGTCGGTCTTCAGCTGTATGGCAGAAGGCCTGTCTCAAGATTTTGGATGTGTTTGGCAGCATTCGTTAGTGTTACAAGGTCTGATGTCTGAATGGGGAGTAGCTTTGTTAAATTTGGTGTTATTGCTTGGCACATGGCACCTCATGGCAGACCTCTGAGGATCTGAAAAAAATAGTTCTTGCTATACATAAATATGACCTGGGCTATAAGATGATAGCCATCCAACACCCTGAAAGTGAGCTGCAGCATCGTAACCAATACCATTGAAGTGTTGTCTCATTAAAATGATATAATAAAACAGTTGTCATATGAGGTGCGTACAGTGAGATACTGTACATGCACTGCTCACAAAAATTAGGGTACAAACCGGATTCCAAAAAAGTTGGGACACTAAACAAATTGTGAATAAAAACTGAATGCAATGATGTGGAGATGTGGAACATCTAATATTTTATTCAGAATAGAACACAAATCACAGATCAAAAGTTTAAACTGAGATAATGTATAATTTTAAGGGAAAAATATGTT